>CM042414.1:2957679-3040179 GCA_023634145.1 Thymallus thymallus
CTGTACACACACACGCACGCACGCACGCACGCACGCACGCACGCACGCACACACACACACACACACACACACACACACACACACACACACACACACACACACACACACACACACACACACACACACACACACACACTCTAGGGTTTAATGGCAGAACAGGTTCATGTGATTTGCCACTCCATTTTCCCAGGATAAATACATTTGAGAAACCGGTAAATTATAATAAATGATTTCTATGAACAGCGTGACGTGAAATGTAACCGTTAAATGATGCCATGTGTAAATCTGTCTTCGCTACGTCCTGCTCAGGGTGTGTGTCTGCGCATTGTTGTACCCTAGCATATTTCCCTAGTCATTGTTTATGCTTTAACTGACCACGTAATCTTAAAATGTAGTTAACACGGTAAAAAAACAACAGGCTTCATCTCTTGAGCTATTTTACATCTGACTCATTTAGCAGACGCTCTTATCCAGTACAGTTAGTTAGTAGTACCTGCTTTTATTCATACAACAATATAGCCTACCAGGTTATTTTACACAGCCTGTAGCCTACCAGGTTATTTTACATAGCCTGTAGCCTACCAGGTTATTTTACATAGCCTGTAGCCTACCAGGTTATTTTACATAGCCTGTAGCCTACCAGGTTATTTTACATAGCCTGTCTGGGTCTTGACTTGATTATGAAAGGTTACAATATAGTCCAAGTTTCTCTGGGTCTTAACTTGATTATGAAAGGTTACTATATAGTCCAAGTTTGTCTGGGTCTTGACTTGGTTATGAAAGGTTACTATAGAAGTTTGTGTAGCCAGAAGGCTCACGTTTCATTTATTTTATGCTGTGACATTAACATTTTAAAACAAGAGCTTGAGAGATGGTCATTGACTTTGCTTGAGATACCTTGGATTTTTAACGAATGATAACAAATGCAAGTAAATGTTGACAGTATGTCAAATATAGCCTACCTTAGAACGACACATGATTCACGGCGGGGTTAAATTCATGGGCAATGATCAACGGCAGTACTATCCATGGTGCTGAATCTCCACTACAGCTTACCTGTTTGATTAGGGGAGAATCACATGTTGGTCCCTCTGACAAAAATCAGTACAATAAGTGGGTTATGCTGTCTGTGAATACGTGGTTTTATGCTGTCTGTGAATACGTGGTTTTATGCTGTCTGTGAATACGTGGTTTTATGCTGTCTGTGAATACGTGGTTTTATGCTGTCTGTGAACACGTGGTTTATGCTGTCTGTGAACACGTGGTTTTATGCTGTCTGTGAATACGTGGTTTTATGCTGTCTGTGAATACGTGGTTTTATGCTGTCTGTGAACACGTGGTTTATGCTGTCTGTGAACACGTGGTTTATGCTGTCTGTGAACACGTGGTTTATGCTGTCTGTGAACACGTGGTTTATGCTGTCTGTGAACATGTGGTTTTATGCTGTCTGTTTTGTGTAGTCTGGTTCAACTGACACGTTTCTTTGAATCCTCCCACCATTCTACTTTAGATGTGCTGCAATATACAGTACATTCTCCTACAAATGATGCTTGAAATGGAAATGTTAACACTCAAAGGAGTTAATACGCCATCCCACTTATCACTGGCAGTTAATCCCCTTGACATTTCAAAATGGTGTCCCTACCGGCGATCACCCTGTTTAAAATACAGCCCAGACATTAGATTCATGCACTAAAGACACAATCTCCATACAATCAAAGCTGAGAATTTACAGCCTTGAAATATGGCGTCAGTATATATTGGCTGACTTGGCTCCATGGGAAGATATAGTTCCTGTACTCATTCTTTCCAGATGACTAAAGTTGAAACATTGAATGCACATTTACATGATAAATGAGTGCTTGTGTTAAAATCCACAGTGAAGCTGAGATTTGTATCACTATACGAAATGTATCACTATCTTTCTTTAGTTCTATCTTTCTTTAGTTCTATCTTTCTTTAGTTCTATCTTTCCTTAGTTCTATCTTTCCTTAGTTCTATCTTTCTTTAGTTCTATCTTTCTTTAGTTAGAATACCACTCAGTCACAGTTGGTCATCTAAAACAGTTGTTTCCAACAGAACAGAATTGTGATCTCTGTCACAGTCCATTAAGTGTATGAAATGAAGCATTGGACTACATCTTAAGTAAAGATCTGTCAGACATGCTGTTCTGCTGTCAGCTGTCTCCACAGTCCCTTAGCACTGACCTGCTGGAAGGAATTCAAATGAAGGCTCCTTGACAAAATAATGCATACTACTCTTAGCAACTAAAAGAGAAGTAAATGAGGAAAGAAGACCTCAATTAGCAGGCAGTTGATGTAGCCTAGCATCTCCCTATGGTTCTAATCAGTTGATGTAGCCTAGCATCTCCCTATGGTTCTAATCAGTTGATGTAGCCTAGCATCTCCCTATGGTTCTAATCAGTTGATGTAGCCTAGCATCTCCCTATGGTTCTAATCAGTTGATGTAGCCTAGCATCTCCCTACAGTTCTAATCAGTTGATGTAGCCTAGCATCTCCCTATAGTTCTAATCAGTTGATGTAGCCTAGCATCTCCCTATAGTTCTAATCAGTTGATGTAGCCTAGCATCTCCCTATGGTTCTAATCAGCTGATGTAGCCTAGCATCTCCCTATAGTTCTAATCAGTTGATGTAGCCTAGCATCTCCCTATGGTTCTAATCAGCTGATGTAGCCTAGCATCTCCCTATGGTTCTAATCAGTTGATGTTGCCTAGCATCTCCCTATAGTTCTAATCAGTTGATGTAGCCTAGCATCTCCCTATAGTTCTAATCAGTTGATGTAGCCTAGCATCTCCCTATAGCTCTAATCAGTTGATGTAGCCTAGCATCTCCCTATAGTTCTAATCAGTTGATGTAGCCTAGCATCTCCCTATAGTTCTAATCAGTTGATGTAGCCTAGCATCTCCCTATGGTTCTAATCAGTTGATGTAGCCTAGCATCTCCCTACAGTTCTAATCAGTTGATGTAGCCTAGTGTCTCCCTATGGTTCTAATCAGTTGATGTAGCCTAGCATCTCCCTATAGTTCTAATCAGTTGATGTAGCCTAGCATCTCCCTATGGTTCTAATCAGTTGATGTAGCCTAGTGTCTCCCTACAGTTCTAATCAGCTGATGTTGCCTAGTGTCTCCCTATGGTTCTAATCAGTTGATGTAGCCTAGCATCTCCCTATAGTTCTAATCAGTTGATGTAGCCTAGCATCTCCCTATGGTTCTAATCAGTTGATGTAGCCTAGTGTCTCCCTACAGTTCTAATCAGCTGATGTTGCCTAGTGTCTCCCTACAGTTCTAATCAGCTGATGTTGCCTAGTGTCTCCCTACAGTTCTAATCAGCTGATGTTGCCTAGTGTCTCCCTACAGTTCTAATCAGTTGGTTTCACAGGCTCTGGGCTTTATTGGCCTACGCTGTATACAGTCGTCTATCTGGAACAACAGCATCCCAAACCTCCCATCTGACCAGCATGCTTACTGAGGGAGTGAGCCAAGTCAACATGAATTCATTCCAACGCAACGCCGCTCAGACACAGACATAACGTTCAGCGTGCAGCTCCTTTCTCCTCCACTCTGCAAGTCAGAGAAAAGGTGTCATGACTGGCTCTCTATCAGTTGTGAGCAGGTAGAAGGTGCTGCAGGCTTTTAAGATCCGACATTAGCAAGGTGTTTAGAGAGTAGTCGCTAATCGATTGAACTGCCCTGGATTCACTGAATCACAGAGCCTCAGGGGGACTAGAGCTTTTTTCACTGTTTCTACGTTCCACAATATCATCGTACGTCCATGACAGACTGTCTAAATTTATCAGGTAATGGCAGGCAGAATTGCGAGCAGGAATACATTCTCTGCTTTGTGCTGGCCCTATCACATCTCAGTGTCTGCAAGTTCCCCAAAAGAAAGAAAGTGTATGTTCCAGATGTGACAGAGTGGAAATTCCCCCACATTGGAGAACGAACCCACAACTCTTACAAGAAGGAACCTGGATCTGGGGCGGTAGAACTTCTTAGCCTGACTACCACGCCCACTAGAGTTTCTTCACCACCAAACGCCACGCCCACTAGCGTTTCTTCACCACCAAATGCCACACCCACTAGCGTTTCTTCACCACCAAATGCCACGCCCACTAGCGTTTCTTCACCACCAAACGCCACACCCACTAGCGTTTCTTCACCACCAAATTCCACGCCCACTAGCGTTTCTTCACCACCAAACGCCACACCCACTAGCGTTTCTTCACCACCAAATTCCATGCCCACTAGCGTTTCTTCTCTTCAATGAGTCTGGATTGGCTTTCCTCCCCGACATCTTGTAGAATGTGAACACATTCTGACCATTCTGATTGGTCCCAGAAACCGATGGGTTTAGGCCAGAGCCGGCCTACACAAATCTTAAATCACATCATTGATTTTAATAATCTGATTGATTAGAGACGATCCAATCGTTGATTAACTTGTTTTGTACAACGCCCTTCATTTATTATCAGCACCAACGACTTCTAATTTGCCAGTGTCAGACTGAATGTATGGAGCGATTGATGGATCAGTGAATTAAATTGGAGTCTTCAAGCAAAGTACTTCTAGGTCTCAGGTAGCGTTGCACTTAACCATCCGCTACAAAGAGGTGGCTGGGCAGAGGAATGGATGGAAGTCCACACCTTGAAGATATATACTGTAACATCAGTGTTTTTCACCCCAGATAAAACAGGAGTTTCAATAGTTTATTTGAGATATCTTTACAATGTAGAATTAGAACTAGCTCTTTGCTAAAATGATTGTCCTTTTCAGGTACATGTAGGCCTTACTCAAATACCTTATTATTATCTATCCTGATAACTAGTCACCTTAACCTGCCTTCATGTGCATATCTACCTCAAATACCTTATTATTATCTATCCTGATAACTAGTCACCTTAACCTGCCTTCATGTACATATCTACCTCAAATACCTTATTATTATCTATCCTGATAACTAGTCACCTTAACCTGCCTTCATGTACATATCTACCTCAAATACCTTATTATTATTATCTATCCTGATAACTAGTCACCTTAACCTGCCTTCATGTACATATCTACCTCAAATACCTTATTATTATCTATCCTGATAACTAGTCACCTTAACCTGCCTTCATGTACATATCTACCTCAAATACCTTATTATTATCTATCCTGATAACTAGTCACCTTAACCTGCCTTCATGTACATATCTACCTCAAATACCTTATTATTATCTATCCTGATAACTAGTCACCTTAACCTGCCTTCATGTACATATCTACCTCAAATACCTTATTATTATCTATCCTGATAACTAGTCACCTTAACCTGCCTTCATGTACATATCTACCTCAAATACCTTATTATTATCTATCCTGATAACTAGTCACCTTAACCTGCCTTCATGTACATATCTACCTCAAATACCTTATTATTATCTATCCTGATAACTAGTCACCTTAACCTGCCTTCATGTACATATCTACCTCAAATACTTTATTATTATCTATCCTGATAACTAGTCACCTTAACCTGCCTTCATGTACATATCTACCTCAAATACCTTATTATTATCTATCCTGATGCCTAGTCACTTTACCCTGTCTTCATGTGCATATCTACCTCAAATACCGTATTATTATCTATCCTGATAACTAGTCACTTTACCCTGCCTTCATGTACATATCTACCTCAAATACCTTATTATTATCTATCCTGATGCCTAGTCACTTTAACCTGCCTTCATGTACATATATACCTCAAATACCTCATACCACTGTACATTGATCTGGTACTGGTACTCCCTGTATATAGCTCCACATTGATCTTGTACTGGTACTCCCTGTATATATCTCCACAGTGATCTGCTACTGGTACTTTCTGTATAAATCTCCACAGTGATCTGCTACTGGTACTTTCTGTATAAATCTCCACAGTGTTCTGGTACTCTCTGTATATAGCTCCTCAGTGATCTGGTACTTCCTGTATATAGCGCCACAGTGATCTGGTACTTCCTGTATAGAGCCCCACAGTGATCTGGTACTTCCTGTATGTAGCTCCACAGTGATCTGGTAGTTCCTGTATATAGCTCCACAGTGATCCGGTACTTCCTGTATGTAGCTCCATAGTGATTGGTACTTCCTGTATATAGATCCACAGTAATCTGGTACTTCCTGTATATCCTGTATCTTCATTCATGTGTATTTTATTCCTCTTGTGTTTCTATGTTCTCTCTCTCTCTCTCTCTCTCTCGCTCTCTCTCGCTCTCTCGCTCTCTCTCACTCTCTGGCCTCCTTTCTTCGCCTACTCACTGTTACCACACAAATAGACTCATTAATTAAACATGACACAGAGATCACCTGCCTGTGTTTCTGAGAGAGCATGGCATGTTAACATCCCCTAACCTTTCAAACTTGCTGTCAGAGCAATTCTCAGTTCTCAAATGTGGCCCTGAACAAGCTCTCAGAAAGAAAGAGAACCCTCAAACTCTGTTTCTGGTTCAGGCTACAGAGTGGTTGAGGACTGTTTAGTTAACACATCTTTGAAAACCTGATGAATAAAAAAAAGCAAGAAGATCCTCAGAAAAGCTTAATGTTGGAATTTCCCCCCCTTAGTGAACTTTCTAAAATTGCTGACTCCTGGATGAGTCAGATGTGTTGCTAGAATTTTTGTCAGACAGGAGAAAGTGATGACAGAGTGAAGATCTCCAGACCGGACACTGTCTCCAATTAGAGAGAGAAAAGGGAGGGTGCTGACTCCTGGATGATAGACGGAGGGTGGGGCAGAGAGAGAGAAAGAGAGAGGGAGGGATGATAGACAGAGGCTGGGGCAGAGAGAGAGAGAGAAAGAGAGAGGGAGGGATGATAGATGGAGGGTGGGGCAGAGAGAGAGAAAACAGGTAAGAGAAAGTACGCTAGAGAGAGAGAATTGGAGAGGCACCGGAGCAACGTGGCGATGCTTTTCATATGTGGAAGAACACAAGAACACTTGGCCCTTCGTGCCTGTAATTTATTGGAACCTTGAGCCAGCCAGTCAGGCCAAGATCATTACAATATCCCTAATGAGTGTGTGTGTGTGTATGTATGTGTGTGTGTGTGTTTATGAAGTGGGGACATGGTTAGATCAGACGGAGGGATTGATGTTTTGGACAGATGCCTGTTCTCTCCTGCCAAAGGGAACCGGGACTGGAGGAGTTGGAACAGAGGGAGGGATTAGGAAACATTAAACAGACAAAGGGAACCGGGACTGGAGGAGTTGGAACAGAGGGAGGGATTAGGAAACATTAAACAGACAAAGGGAACCGGGACTGGAGGAGTTGGAACAGAGGGAGGGATTAGGAAACATTAAACAGACGAAGGACAAATATCAGTAATCCATAAGGGAGAAAAAATGACACAGACAAACGCATGTTTATCTCGTTGCTTGACAAATGAGATATATCAAAATAAAAGTCCAAAAATGAAAAGAGAGCGGGGGGGAAAAATAGCTTTCTGAATTAGAAAAGGATGGTTCTAGCATTTAAGCCTGAAGCCTGCCCAAGGCTGTTTCCAACATGACACTTCTTATTTTTCTCTTAAAACCCTTCTGTTTGAATTCAAAGTGTAAACTCCAGAATTCTGCAGATCTCCCGTCAGCCTTTGAATGGAAAAATGCAGGTGACTCTGGGTCTCCGTCTTTAGTGTGAGAGGATATTATGACTAAAAACGTCACACTAAAGAAGTTTTTAGTCATAATATTCTCTCATAATAACTGGGACGTTTTTAGTCATAATATCCTCTCATAATAACTGGGACGTTTTTAGTCATAATATCCTCTCATAATAATTGGGACGTTTTTAGTCATAATATCCTCTCATAATAACTGGGACGTTTTTAGTCATAATATCCTCTCATAATAATTGGGACGTTTTTAGTCATAATATCCTCTCATAATAACTGGGACGTTTTTAGTCATAATATCCTCTCATAATAATTGGGACGTTTTTAGTCATAATATTCTCTCATAATAACTGGGTAGTTTTTAGTCATAATATCCTCTCATAATAACTGGGTAGTTTTTAGTCATAATATCCTCTCATAATAACTGGGTCATTTTTAGTCATAATATTCTCTCATAATAACTGGGTAGTTTTTAGTCATAATATCCTCTCATAATAATTGGGACGTTTTTAGTCATAATATTCTCTCATAATAACTGGGACGTTTTTAGTCATAATATCCTCTCATAATAACTGGGACGTTTTTAGTCATAATATCCTCTCATAATAACTGCTGTTAGATTTCTGTAGTTCTTGCATCCAAGAGATGGTTCCACCCAAGACCAGATAATATTGATGTGTGTGTGTGTGTGTGTGTGTGTGTGTGTGTGTGTTATATATAGAGAGAAAGTTAGAAAGAGTGTGTGGGTAGTGTTGACAAGTCTGCTTGGACATCCTCACCATGAAGCACATGGGTCAGTGCTCCATTCCTGGACACAGCTTTCCTCCCCTCATCACAGAAGAAAAAAAGTAGACGCTTTTATCCAAAACAACTTCCTGTCATGCTTGCATACATATGGATGGCCCCAGTGGGAATTGAACCTACGACTCTCAGAATTACAAGGGCCATGCTCTAAGACTGAGAAATATTCGATGCACTGCCAATCCAGGGACCGGGGAGTCTCTCCCTCGCCTTCCCCCAGCTTAGAGCATCTTGGCTGGGAGTGTCCTTCACAGATAGACCCTTAAAGCCTGACTTCAGCACAGCTTTTACCTCCACCACCATTTAAACCCCTTCAAGGGGGACGCATAGGAAATCACATTACCTTTACAGAGGATTGAATGCTGGACGGACAAGGCATTATGGAGCGACCTGTCACCCCTGATGGGCTAACCACATGTCATGGCCTGGGCTGGAAAGTGTTTGTCTCCGGGGCTGAGGGGAAGAGTCTGGGCCTGCATATTGTGCCAGGAAGACGGGATACAAGATGGAGAGGGATGGTTGGAAATGAGGACAGGGTTTGGCTGTGCATTATAGTCTCATAAATCAGAAGGTCTGTAAATGCGCTGTGATGAGAAAAGGACACTGAGGCGTCTGTGGAGTCTCTGTATCGTCTATGGAGTCTCTGTATCGTCTGTGGAGTCTCTGTATCGTCTGTGGAGTCTCTGTATCGTCTGTGGAGTCTCTGTATCGTCTGTGGAGTCTCTGTATCGTCTGTGGAGTGTCTGTATCGTCTGTGGAGTCTCTGTATCGTCTGTGGAGTCTCTGTATCGTCTGTGGAGTCTCTGTATCGTCTGTGGAGTCTCTGTATCGTCTGTGGAGTCTCTGTATCGTCTGTGGAGTCTCTGTATCGTCTGTGGAGTCTCTGTATCATCTGTGGAGTCTCTGTATCGTCTGTGGAGTCTCTGTATCGTCTGTGGAGTCTCTGTATCGTCTGTGGAGTCTCTGTATCGTCTGTGGAGTCTCTGTATCGTCTGTGGAGTCTCTGTATCAGCGACAAGCAAACATTAGATATGTGTTTACGTTAGAGACCTCTGGAGCAGACGCACGGCATGTGTGTGGGAGTGATGTGTGTGTTTGTGTTTATGTGGGTGTGTGTGTGTGTGTGTGTGTTTATGTGTGTTTATGTGTGTGTGTGTGGTGGGGGAGTGATGTGTGTGTGTGTTTATGTGTGTGTGTGTGTGTGGGGGGGGGGTGTTGTGTGTGTGTGTTTATGTGTGTTTATGTGTGTTTATGTGTGTGTGTGTGGTGGGGGAGTGATGTGTGTGTGTGTGAGGGGGGGATTGATGTGTGTGTGTGGGGGGGGGAGTGATGTGTATGTGTGTGTGTTTATGTGTGTGTGTGTGTGTGTGTGGAGGGGGGGAGTGATGTGTATGTGTTTGTGTGTGTGGGGGGAGTGATGTGTGTGTGTGTGTGTGTGTGGGGGAGTGATGTGTATGTATTTGTGTGTGTGGGGGAGTGATGTGTGTGTGTGTGGGGGAGTGATGTGTATGTATTTGTGTGTGTGGGGGAGTGATGTGTGTGTGTGGGTGGGAGTGATGTGTGTGTGTGTGTGTGTGTTTATATGTGTGTGTGTGTGGGGGGGGGGTGATGTGTGTGTGTTTATGTGTGTGTGTGTGTGTGGTGGGGGAGTGATGTGTGTGTGTGTTTATGTGTGTGTGTGTGGGGGGGGGGGGGGTGTTGTGTGTTTATGTGTGTTTATGTGTGTTTATGTGTGTGTGTGTGGTGGGGGAGTGATGTGTGTGTGTGTGAGGGGGGGATTGATGTGTGTGTGTGGGGGGGGAGTGATGTGTATGTGTGTGTGTTTATGTGTGTGTGTGTGTGTGTGTGTGTGGAGGGGGGGAGTGATGTGTATGTGTTTGTGTGTGTGGGGGGAGTGATGTGTGTGTGTGTGTGTGTGTGGGGGAGTGATGTGTATGTATTTGTGTGTGTGGGGGAGTGATGTGTGTGTGTGGGTGGGAGTGATGTGTGTGTGTGGGTGGGAGTGATGTGTGTGTGTGTGTGGGAGTGATGTGTATGTGTGTGTGTTTATGTGTGTGTGTGTGTGTGTGTGTGTGGAGGGGGGGAGTGATGTGTATGTGTTTGTGTGTGTGGGGGGAGTGATGTGTGTGTGTGTGTGTGTGTGGGGGAGTGATGTGTATGTATTTGTGTGTGTGGGGGAGTGATGTGTGTGTGTGTGGGGGAGTGATGTGTATGTATTTGTGTGTGTGGGGGAGTGATGTGTGTGTGTGGGTGGGAGTGATGTGTGTGTGTGTGTGTGTGTTTATGTGTGTGTGTGTGTGGGGGGGGGGGGTGATGTGTGTGTGTGTTTATGTGTGTGTGTGTGTGGGGGGGGGGTGATGTGTGTGTGTTTATGTGTGTTTGTGTGTGTGTGTGTGGTGGGGGAGTGGTGTGTGTGTGTGTGTGTGTCTTTATGTATTGTTTCTCTTTGTAGTGAAGGGGTCTGGGTGTTCAGGCCTAACAGCTGAAGCAGACACCATGCTGATTGATTGCTGGGAAGAGTGTGTGTGTGTTTCTGTGTGTGTTCGTGTTTTACTGTCTGACGTTCAGCTGTCTGTTCCCATGCTGTAAAACAAATAGAGAAATTCTGACACTGTAAATCCAACCATCATTCACAGTCCTCAGTTTCATAGGTACAAATAACAAAACATGTGTCTTGTGTGAATTAAAAACATGAGTTTGGAATGCAGACTACAATTTTGGAGTTGATTTGCAGATATGATGTGGGTTGGAGTTGATTTGCGGATATGATGTATGTTGGAGTTGATTTGCAGATATGATGTGGGTTGGAGTTGATTTGCGGATATGATGTGGGTTGGAATTGATTTGCAGATATGATGTGGGTTGGAATTGATTTGCAGATATGATGTGGGTTGGAGTTGATTTGCAGATATGATGTGTGTTGGAGTTGATTTGCGGATATGATGTATGTTGGAGTTGATTTGCAGATATGATGTGGGTTGGAGTTGATTTGCAGATATGATGTGGGTTGGAATTGATTTGCAGATATGCTGTGTGTTGGAGTTGATTTGCAGATATGATGTGTGTTGGAGTTGATTTGCGGATATGATGTATGTTGGAGTTGATTAGCAGATATACTGTGTATTGGAGTTGATTTGCAGATATGCTGTGTGTTGGAGTTGATTTGCAGATATACTGTGTGTTGGAGTTGATTTGCAGATATGCTGTGTGTTGGAGTTGATTTGCAGATATGCTGTGTGTTGGAGTTGATTTGCAGATATGCTGTGTGTTGGAGTTGATTTGCAGATATGCTGTGTGTTGGAGTTGATTTGCAGATATGCTGTGTGTTGGAGTTGATTTGCAGATATGCTGTGTGTTGGAGTTGATTTGCAGATATACTGTGTATTGTAGTTGATTTGCAGATATGCTGTCTGTTGGAGTTGATTTGCAGATATACTGTGTGTTGGAGTTGATTTGCAGATATGCTGTGTGTTGGAGTTGATTTGCAGATATGCTGTGTGTTGGAGTTGATTTGCAGATATGCTGTGTGTTTGCTGGTGTAAACAAAACCAACTGGAGCCAAATTTGAGTGATGTCAGTTTCACTTCAAACAAACGCTGTCAAACTATAACCATGTGCCACATTTGGCTAAAACTTCTGTATTAAAAAGACTGAAAGACTCCAGTCCCTGACATCAAGAGATTTCTGATATTCCCATGCTCCCTGCCATGATGCCACAGTTACCAGTAGCTCCCTCCAGTTCCTTTTCAAACACATTCTATTTGTTTTTGGAGCTAACTACAGTGCCTTCAGAAAGTATTCATACCCCTTCACTTATTCTGCATTTTGGTGTGCTACTGCCTGATTTCAAAATGTAAATAGATTTGTTTTCTTACCCATCTACACACAATACCCCATGTGCATCAAAGCTGGGACTGAGAGATTGAAAAACAGCTTCTATCTCAAGGCCATCAGACTGTTAAATAGCCATCACTAGCATATCAGAGGCTGCTGCCTATAGACATAGACTAGAAATCACTGGCCACTTTAAGAAATGGAACACTAGTCACTTTAATAATGTTTACATATCGTTCATTACTCATCTCATATGTATATACTGTATTCTATACTATTCTACTGTATCTTAGTCCATGCCGCTCTGACATCGCTCGTCCATATATGTATATATTCCATTCCTTACTTAGATTTGTGTGTATTGGTTATATGTTGTGTTATTGTTAGATATTACTAGTTAGATATTACTTCACTGTCGGAGCTAGAAGCACAAGCATTTCTCTACACCCGCAATAACATCTGCTAAACACATGTATGTGAACAATAAAATTTGATTTGATGACAAAGTGGAAACAAGTTTTTAGACATTTTTGCAAAATATCTCATATACATAGTAAATATTCACACCATTGAGTCAATACATGTTAGAATCACCTGTGGCAACAATTGCAGCTGTGAGTGTTTCTGGGTAAATCGTAAGAGCTTAGCACACCTGGATTGGACAATATTTGCAACATTTTAAATGTTTTATTCTTCAAGCTCTATCAAGGTTGTTCTTGATTATTGCTACAAAGCCATTTTCAAATCTTGTCATAGATTTTCCATAGAATCGGTGCTGATTTAAGCCACCGGTTAGTCGGGCTAATTCAGGTAATATGTACTTGTAGGTATACTTAAAGTGACTATGCGTAGATGGTAAACAGAGAGTAGCAGCAGCGTAAAAGAGAGGGCAGGTGGAGGGAGGGAGGGGGGGGGGGGGGGGGGTTTGGGCACATTGCAAATAGTCCGGGTAGCCATTTGATTAGCTGTTCAGGAGTCTTATGGCTTCTGGGTAAAAGCTGTTGAGAAGCCTTTTGGAACTAGACTTGTTGCTCTGGTACTGCTTGCCGTGCGGTAGCAGAGAGAACAGTCTATGACTTGGGTGGCTGGAGTCTTTGACACTTTTTAGGGCCTTCTTCTGACACCACCTGGTGTAGAGGTACCGGGTGGCAGGAAGCTTGGCCCCAGTGATGTACTGGGTCGGAGGCCGAGCAGTTGCCGTACCAGGAAGTGATGCAGCGAGTCAGAATGTTCTCGATGTTGCAGCTGTAGAACCTTTTGAGGATCTGAGGACCCAGTGCCTGTTGGTAAGCAGACTAAACCAGGGTTCTTTGCAACATTGTTCAGCAGTTTTACTTTAGTGCCTTGTTGTAAACAGGATGCATGTTTTGGAATATAATATGTTTATTCTGTACAGGCTTCCTTCTTTTCACTCTGTCATTTAGGTTAGTATTGTGGAGTAACTACAATGTTGTTGATCCATCCTCAGTTCTCTCCTATCACAGCCATTAAACTCTGTAACTGTTATAAAGTCACCATTGGCCTCATGGTGAAATCCCTGAGTGGTTCCATCATCTCCGTCAACTGAGTTTGGACGGATGCCCGTACCTTTGTAGTGACTGGGTGTATTGATACACCATCCAAAGTGTAATTAATAACTTCACCATGCTCATCTATAAGGGATATTCAATGTCTGCCCATCTACCAATAGGTGCCCTTCTTTGTGAGCCATTGGAAAACCTCCCTGGTCAGATAATTGTATGTGTGGGTTACAGAGAAGCAGTCATTCAAAAATCATGTTAAACACCATTATTGAACACAGAGTCCATGCAACTTATGATGTGACTTGTTAAGCACATTTCTACACCTGAACTTATTTAGGCTTGCCATAACCAAGTTACCATGTTGTCATAACCAAGTTACCATATTGCCATAACCAAGTTACCATATTGCCATAACAAAGTTACCATGTTGTCATAACCAAGTTACAAAATTGTCATAGCCAAGTTACCATATTGTCATAACCAAGTTACCATATTGCCATAACAAAGTTACCATGTTGTCATAACCAAGTTACCATGTTGTCATAACCAAGTTACCATATTGCCATAACCAAGTTACCATATTGCCATAACAAAGTTACCATGTTGTCATAACCAAGTTACAAAATTGTCATAACCAAGTTACCCTATTGCCATAACCAAGTTACCATATTGCCATAACAAAGTTACCATGTTGTCATAACCAAGTTACAAAATTGTCATAGCCAAGTTACCATATTGTCATAACCAAGTTACCATATTGCCATAACAAAGTTACCATGTTGTCATAACCAAGTTACAAAATTGTCATAGCCAAGTTACCATATTGTCATAACCAAGTTACCATATTGCCATAACAAAGTTACCATGTTGTCATAACCAAGTTACAAAATTGTCATAGCCAAGTTACCATATTGTCATAACCAAGTTACCATATTGCCATAACAAAGTTACCATATTGCCATAACCAAGTTACCATATTGCCATAACCAAATGACCATATTGTCATAACCAAGTTACCATATTGTCATAACCAAGTTACCATATTGCCATAACCAAGTTACCATATTGTCATAACCAAGTTACCATATTGCCATAACCAAGTTACCATATTGCCATAACAAAGTTACCATATTGTCATAACCAAGTTACCATATTGTCATAACCAAGTTACCTTATTGCTATAACCAAGTTACCATATTGCCATAACCAAGTTACCATATTGCCATAACAAAGTTACCATGTTGTCATAACCAAGTTACAAAATTGTCATAGCCAAGTTACCATATTGTCATAACCAAGTTACCATATTGCCATAACCAAGTTACCATATTGCCATAACCAAATGACCATATTGTCATAAACAAGTTACCATATTGTCATAACCAAGTTACCATATTGCCATAACCAAGTTACCATATTGCCATAACAAAGTCACCATATTGTCATAACCAAGTTACCATATTGTCATAACCAAGTTACCTTATTGCTATAACCAAGTTACCATATTGCCATAACCAAGTTACCATATTGCCATAGCCAAGTTACCATATTGCCATAACCAAGTTACCATATTGCCATAACCAAGTTACCATATTGCCATAACCAAATTACCATATTGTCATAACCAAGTTACCATATTGTCATAACCAAGTTACCATATTGCCATAACCAAGTTACCATATTGTCATAACCAAGTTACCATATTGCCATAACCAAGTTACCATATTGCCATAACAAAGTTACCATATTGTCATAACCAAGTTACCATATTGTCATAACCAAGTTACCTTATTGCTATAACCAAGTTACCATATTGCCATAACCAAGTTACCATATTGCCATAACCAAGTTACCATATTGCCATAACCAAGTTACCATATTGTCATAACCAAGTTACCATATTGCCATAACCAAGTTACCATATTGCCATAACAAAGTTACCATGTTGTCATAACCAAGTTACAAAATTGTCATAGCCAAGTTACCATATTGTCATAACCAAGTTACAAAATTGTCATAACCAAGTAACCATATTGTCATAACCAAGTTACCTTATTGCTATAACCAAGTTACCATATTGCCATAACCAAGTTACCATATTGCCATAACCAAGTTACCATATTGCCATAACCAAATGACCATATTGTCATAAACAAGTTACCATATTGTCATAACCAAGTTACCATATTGCCATAACCAAGTTACCATATTGCCATAACAAAGTCACCATATTGTCATAACCAAGTTACCATATTGTCATAACCAAGTTACCTTATTGCTATAACCAAGTTACCATATTTCCATAACAAAGTTACCATATTGCCATAACCAAGTTACCATATTGCCATAACCAAATGACCATATTGTCATAACCAAGTTACCTTATTGCTATAACCAAGTTACCATATTGCCATAACCAAGTTACCATATTGCCATAACCAAGTTACCATATTGCCATAACCAAGTTACCATATTGCCATAACCAAGTTACCATATTGTCATAACCAAGTTACCATATTGTCATAACCAGGTTACCTTATTGCTATAACCAAGTTACCATAACTAAGTTACCATATTGCCATAACCAAGTTACCATATTGCCATAACCAAGTTACCATATTGCCATAACCAAGTTACCTTATTGCTATAACCAAGTTACCATATTTCCATAACAAAGTTACCATATTGCCATAACCAAGTTACCATATTGCCATAACCAAATGACCATATTGTCATAACCAAGTTACCTTATTGCCATAACCAAGTTACCATATTGCCATAACCAAGTTACCATATTGCCATAACCAAGTTACCATATTGCCATAACCAAGTTACCATATTGTCATAACCAAGTTACCATATTGTCATAACCAGGTTACCTTATTGCTATAACCAAGTTACCATAACTAAGTTACCATATTGCCATAACCAAGTTACCATATTGCCATAACCAAGTTACCATATTGCCATAACCAAGTTACCATATTGCCATAACCAAGTTACCATATTGTCATAACCAAGTTACCATATTGTCATAACCAGGTTACCTTATTGCTATAACCAAGTTACCATATTGCCATAACCAAGTTACCATATTGCCATAACCAAGTTACCATATTGTCATAACCAAGTTACCATATTGTCATAACTAAGTTACCATATTGCCATAACCAAGTTACCATATTGCCATAACCAAGTTACCATATTGCCATAACCAAGTTACCATATTGCCATAACCAAGTTACCATATTGTCATAACCAAGTTACCATATTGTCATAACCAGGTTACCTTATTGCTATAACCAAGTTACCATATTGCCATAACCAAGTTACCATATTGCCATAACCAAGTTACCATATTGTCATAACCAAGTTACCATATTGTCATAACTAAGTTACCATATTGCCATAACCAAGTTACCATATTGCCATAACCAAGTTACCATATTGCCATAACCAAGTTACCATATTGCCATAATAAAGTTACCATATTGCCATAATAAAGTTACCATATTGCCATAACCAAGTTACCATAATGCCATAACCAAGTTACCATATGTATGTAGGCCAGTGACATCTTGTTGAATTCAGGCTGTAACAGGTGGAAGAAGTCACGAGGTGTGTTTTTTTCCTTAATGAATGTTGTTCTGGAGGCAGGTCTGCAGAGGAGTCACTAGCTGGTCACTGGCTGGTCACTAGCTGGCACAGCCACAAAGTCATACAATCTGATCCTCTTTACCTTAACCTTAACCACATTGCTAACCTTAATGCCTAACCCTAACCTTAAACATTTTTTTGTTTTCATGAATTTTTACAGTACAGCCAGCTGACTAAATCTAAGGGGAAATCGCTCAGTTCTCCCTCCAGGACAAGACTCGTAATGGAAGTTCAGGCCGACCCCTTAATGCCCAGGAATCCTCAGGAGAGCACCAATATCATTCTCATGTGGTTCCCATTTCAGGAAGTCACATGGCGGGGGTTTGTGTCATATGTGTACACAAAGACATGGCCACATGGTCATCTATTCCCACTGCTCCTGAATAAAGAGTGCCACTCAGCGCCTCAGAACAAGCAGTGACCTGACCCAAAACGACCCGAGGGAGTTGGAGGACCTATTCTATTCTACACTGCTTTGGTTCACTAATACTTTTCTGTTGTTCTTCGAGGACTAGTGAAGTAGGCTTGCATTCTTCTTGAATGTTCATTTTTACCCCCTCACAACTATTTATTGGACGTTGATATGTAATTATTAATGTACAGTGAGTATCGTAAGTATTAACCCCTACATTGTTTTCACATTTTGTTGCGTTACAAAGTGGGATTGAAATAGATTTAATTGTGATTTTTTTTGTCATTGATCTCCACAAAATAGACAATTATACACATTTTTACAAATTCATAAAAAGTTATTAACTAACATACTGTATAGTCGTTGCCTACATTAGTTCAGGAGTAAAATCCCATAATAAACTACATGGACTCTCTCCCTCTATGTATAATAGGGATTGACATGATTTTAATGACTAGCCCTTCCTCTGTCCCCCAGAAATACAACATCTGTCAGGTTCCTCAGTCAAGTAGAGAATTTCAATCACAAATTCAACTACAAAAACCAGGGAGCATTGTGGGGCATCATAAAGCTAAGCTTCACCTAAAATATATTGAATTAAATTGCCAAAATTATATGGCCTAATTAGCCTACTCATGTCTATACAGAAATAAAGAAAATCCTATTATAGAGGCTCCTACACCAGGAAGCATGATTTGGCCACAGAGGATCATTCAGGGCTGATTGCTGGGCTTGCCTGGGCTCCCCGTCTAGCAGTAGGGAGCTGGATCGGAGGTGCTCCTCTCGGGATCCAACTTCCCCTCGAAGACGAGTTCCTCCGCTTTCCACACCTGCCTGTTCCCAGAGTGGTGGATTCTTCTGTCATGCTGCGAGGAGAAGGAACAGAGTGCAGAGAGAGAGTTGTGAGCAATCATCTCTACTTGATGAAAAAAATACGTGGCGAAAACTAAAGACAGCAACACGACCTGGTATTCTCAAACAGAACACACACAAGAATTCACACTATGGGTGGACAAACATGGAGCATTAATAGAATCCCCAATTAGAGACAACTCAAGGCAGCTGCCTCTAATTGGGGATTAACAACTCTACATAGAGTTCACTGGAACTATGTGTCAGGACCTGACTGTGACCTCTCGACTCCCATAGAGGAGTGCCCTCAGTCAGGACCTGACAATATCACGATATTTCAAAATACAATCGCAGGAAAACATAGTTTGCAAATGGCTATTGCTGTAAAGAGAAGACACTGAAAAGACTAATCTCTCTTTTAGTAATCAGAATTCTCAACTTAATTGAGCGAATAGTATAGCCTATCTTATTGGCCATATCCCTGGTGGATGAGTGCGAATATTCACACATTTTGATCATTGCTGAGTCAGTTAAAAAGTTTGTTTTTGGACAATAATTTCCAACATGGAACAACAGATAGTCCTTACTGCTATTAGACCATACAAACACATTGAATAACAGATTCACTACATGGAACAACAGATAGTCCTTACTGCTATTAGCCCATACACACACATTGAATAACAGATTCACTTCATGGAACAACAGATAGTCCTTACTGCTATTAGCCCATACAAACACATTGAATAACAGATTCACTACATGGAACAACAGATAGTCCTTACTGCTATTAGACCATACAAACACATTGAATAACAGATTCACTACATGGAACAACAGATAGTCCTTACTGCTATTAGACCATACAAACACATTGAATAACAGATTCACTACATGGAACAACAGATAGTCCTTACTGCTATTAGCCCATACAAACACATTGAATAACAGATTCACTACATGGAACAACAGATAGTCCTTACTGCTATTAGACCGTACAAACACATTGAATAACAGATTCACTACATGGAACAACAGATAGTCCTTACTGCTATTAGCCCATACAAACACATTGAATAACAGAAGTTGGCAGATCTGGGGCGCGGACATTGACTCTAGGGTTTTTTAAAACAGCTAGAGAGATCAATGGCTGTGAAGGGAGAAAACTAAGGATGGATCAACAACATTGTTGTGACTCCACAATAATGACCTAAATTATCGAGTGAGAAGAAGAATACAAAATATACAGAGTAAAAATATTCCAAACCATGCATCCTGTAAACGGTAAAGGAATACACTTTTTGGTCTAAATGCAAAACCTTATATTATGGCCTAACTGAAATCCAACACAACAGATCACTCAGTAACTGCCTCCTTACTTTCAAGTTACATTATTGTTTTAATTTTCATACATTTTTAAGAAATGTTTAAAAAAAAAAATCCACTTTGACTTTACATGGTCTTATGTGTAGATCCTTGACAAAAAATGACAAATACATTTTTATTCTACTTTTTAACACAATAAAAATCTTTGAAATCTAAGGGGAGTGAATACTTATGATCTGTAGATTTTTTCCTTCAATTACTGCATTTTGGATCATTGGTAAAGAGCCACTTTAGATGATGTCCCATGATGCAATCGTGTATTTGTTAGCAATTTTCATAGTTTTTGTCAAAATGTTTGTTTGCTTCCATTTTGGTTTGCCTGCTAAAGTAGTGTGTCAACTAAGACAGTGAGTTTCAGGAAATACCACAAGCGAGACATTGACTCAAAGGTTATATATCACCAGTCTCAAGTCTTATTGGGTATGATGCTGCAAGCTTGGTACACCTGTATTTGGGGAGTTTCTCCCATTCTTCTTTGCAGAATCTCTCAAGCTCTGTCAGGTTGGATGGGGAGGGTTGCTAAACAACTATTTTCCGGTCTCTCCAGAGATGTTCGATCAGGTTCAAGTACGGGCTCTGGCTGTACTTTGCTCCATTCATCTTTCCCTCATCCTGACTAGTCTCCAGTCCCTGCCGTGTGAGTGGGGGATCAATAAAGTACCTATCTTCAAATATATACACTTATAAACACACGTTCCCTCTGCTTTCCAGGACTGGTGCAATTTGGAATTTCCAAATCAGTGTATCTGTATTTGTGCGTGTTTTTGTTCAGAAAATAACATTGCAAATTGTTACAGTCCAGGCAGAGATTATAATTCATGAGGATACAGATATCAGGCAGTCTTTTGGTTTATTCAAGAACATCATTGTTTGGTTACTCATTTATTTTTGTACTTCTCATTGTCAAAAAAAATCACAGAATATTAGCTAAGATCCCAGAACTTTAGGTAAGATTCCAGAACATTAGCTAAGATTCCAGAACTTTAGCTAAGATTCCAGAACATTAGCTAAGATTCCAGAACTTTAGCTAAGATTCCAGAACATTAGCTAAGATTCCAGAACTTTAGCTAAGATTCCAGAACATTAGCTAAGATTCCAGAACATTAGCTAAGATTCCAGAACTTTAGCTAAGATTCCCATTAAGTTTTACTTTTTTATTTAACATTAGGATGATCACATCCCAAAATGTAATATCCTGTTGTGCCAACACCTGTAACAACCACAACAGAACATTGCCCCAACGTTTCCAGGTAATGTAATATTAACATATTGTAATAACACAATATACTAGTAATATTTGAAGAACATACTGTTGCAACAAAATGTGAGAGTAACATTCTGGGAATCAGGCAAATGTTTTATTCAACCATTTGTTTCAACCTAATTAATTTTCTGGGAACTTTCAAAGAACCATTTTTGTTTGATGGGCAGTCTTTTGGTTTATTCCAAAACAATTCATTATTTGGTTACCGAAATATTTTTGCACTTCTCAGTGTTTTTTGTTGTTTTTCATCAATACATATACACTGAACGAAAATATAAAAGCAACATGTAAAGTGTTGGTCCCATGTTCCATACGGACAAAAAGCTTATTTTGCTCGAATTCTGTGCACAAATATGTTTAAATCTCTGTTAGTGAACATTTCTCCTTTGCTAAGATAATCCATCCACCTGACAGGTTTGGCATATCAAGAAAGCTGATTACAGTTTTTCTCAATTGTTTACACACAAATACTGGTACTTGAGACACAATGACCACAACATGTAACTCCTGCACCAACCCCCTGAACCAATTCTGATAAACTACAAGCACAATTCCTGCTTTACACTCTAATTGCAGTTCTAAAACACACTTTTTTCAAAACACTACACACAATTCTTTGCATTTGGCACAATTTTCATGCAGAAAATCTCTTGTTTTCACAATGAACACACTGCCATTCAAATATGCACACTGACTCATCACATGGGCAAACACCCGTCACACAGTTTTACAATTAGCAATCAGAGCTTTAGCATGAAAGGGCAACAGGTGAGCTCTTCTGTTTTGGAGCAATGGATGCCAACATTGGAAACAGAGGCAGAGCCAGAGGAGTGAGAGTAAGAGGAGGAGGACGGGGAGGACAAGGACGAGGACGAGGACGAGGAAGGCCAAGGACCGTAATCTCTGATGAGATCCGAGCCACTTTGGTTGATCATGTGGTCAACCATGGTCTAACAATGAGGGAGGCTGGGCAAAGAGTACAGCCAAATTTGAGCAGGTACACTGTAGCATCCATCATCCGGACTTTCCGAAATGAGAATAGGTAAGAAATCTACTCTCACTAGAAAAATGCAGTACTGCATATCAATACAGTACTCAATGAGTACAGTAGTACAGTATTGCCTGTGGACTGTTCTGTAGGACTATAAAAATAAAGTATGTTTCAAGTATTTGTGAAATGTATTCCTACTTTGTATTTACAGTATTTTACTATTTGTTTGGCAGAACTGAAAGATTACCAACACAAGGTGGTCGGGAACGTGTTCTGTCTCCTGAACAGGAAACTGAAATCATGAACATGGTCCTAGAAAATAACGCCATAACATTACGGCAAATACAAAGAAAAATAATAGAAAACAATGAGATATTTCAAAATATTGATAGGGTAAGCTTATCAACACTGGACCGTGTCTTGCGCAGAAATAATCTCAGGATGAAGCAGGTCTACAGGGTGCCATTTGAACGCAATTCAGAAAGAGTCAAAGAATTGCGATATAACTATGTGCAAGTGAGTCCTATACAATCCCACAATTGATGCATACTCTCAACACTGTATAAATTATACATATTTCAGTATTGTAATCATAATGTTGTGCTTCACAATAGTGACCCCTCCATGTCTATTTCTGACATTGTCATGTTTCAGAGAGTCCTTGAGCTAGAGGTGGCTGCAGTGGAGCACCAGTTCATCTTCATTGATGAGGTCGGATTCAACCTCACAAAAAGACGAAAGAGGGGAAGGAATATCATCGGCCAGCGTGCCATTGTTCAAGTCCCTGGCCAGCGCGGAGGGAACATCACAATGTGTGCAGCGATTACCCACCACGGCATCATCCATCACCATGCTACCCTTGGCCCCTACAACACCGCCCATCTGATCACATTCCTGGACACCCTACACAACACACTCATTCCACCAGATCAGGTAGATGGCCCAGAGCAGCTCAGGTACGTTGTCATTTGGGACAACGTAAGTTTCCACAGGGCTGCTCTGGTTCGTAACTGGTTCACTGCCCACCCACGCTTTTTAGTTGTTTATCTCCATCCATATTCTCCATTCCTCAATCCTATTGAGGAATTTTTTTCTGCCTGGAGATGGAAAGTGTATGACCGAAATCCACAAACGCGTATACCTCTTCTCCAAGCTATGGAAGACGCATGTGGAGATATAGCAGCTGATGCTTTTCATGGCTGGAATCGCCATGCTAGGCGATATTTCCCCCGCTGCTTGGCCAGGGAAAACATTGCTTGTGATGTGGATGAGGTGCTGTGGCCAGACCGCAACAGAAGAGAGGATACAGCATAGTTATTTTCTTTTCTTTACTGTAACTGTATACATTAAATTCTTCTGTTTTGTATGTAGACCACTGTATGTGCAACTTTGTGTTGGTTGGGAATGGGATGTACACTGTGTACATTGTTTTTGTGGGAAAAATAAAATATATTTGTTACCGTGTATTTGTGTGTTCTGAGTATAAAAACAATATTCTCAAATATTTTACAACACACTTATGTATGTACTGTCTGTAGTGACGGCAACACTGAACCAAAAAAAGGCCTAAGTCATTATGATGAATGGAGAAGAAGTGTTTTCCATTCATCATAGTGTTTTACATTGAGCACATCAGTGTTCAACTGGTTCTTATAAATGTCTATTCATGTGATGGTTTGTGTCATTTGAAAACAAAATACCCTTTTGATAAGAAATAACATTGTTTTGAATGTAAAGTTTCATTTTGCTGGAGAATTGAGGGGTTTTGCCCATTGTGTGTGTGTTGTTTGATTTGTGTGTAGAGTTCTGAGAATATGAGGCATGCTTTCAGAACATGTGTGTAAACAATCAAGAAAAACTGTAATTGTCTTCGATATGTCAATCAACATATGACAAATCCACAACACAATTGTTCCCATACGTCCGTTACTACAAAGAGACTGTGATTTGTCCTAAGGATGACTTACTGCAGCTAGCAACTCCAAGCCAATCCTATGCACAGCTAACAACTCCAAGCTAACAACTCCAAGCCAATCCTCCTCACAGAGAGGAAGACTCTTGGAGAGTACAATCTCTTGGTAAGCCACACCTCTTTGTAAAGGAGTCAGAGACATCATTTAGACAGTTGGAGATGGGGTCATGGAGTGTGTTCCTCATGTGGGAAAGTGACCAATCGGCTTGTCATTATCCAGTGAATGAACATGTTTCATTCCCATGCTGCCCTGAACACCCTTGTTGACTCTTCATGTTTTACATAAGAAAAAAAACAGAATATAAATGTGATAACTCCCTTCCCAGATTCGCACAATTCAGCAAGCACTGTGAAATGCTGTTGTAAATTAAAAGATGACCCAAGACCCTACATCTCTACTGCTGTATATTCAGCTATGGAAAACTTGAGAAACAAAACCTGGTTTTGTATGCATAGCACACATTTAGCAGTAAACCTTAGCTTGAATATTCCCCAATGATACATACACAATTGGCTTCACATTTACATAAGGTATCAGTCAAAAGTTTGGACACATACTCATTCAAGGGTTTTTCTTTATTTTTACTATTTTCTACATTGTAAAAAAATACAATGTAGAAAATAGTAAAAATAAAGAAAAACCCTTGAATGAGTATGTGTGTCCAAACATTTGACTGGTACTGTACATACAGTGAATTCAGAAAGTATTCAAAAACATTCTAAAAATGGTTAAAATACGTTTTTCCCTCAACAATCTACCCACAATACCCCACAATGACAACGAAAAATGTTTTTTAGACATTTTTGATAATGTATTAAAAATAAAAAACAGAAATACCTTATTTCCATCAGTATTCAGACCCTTTGCTATGAGACTCGAAATTGAGTTCAGGTGCATCCCATTTCCATTGATCATCCTTGAGATGTTTCTACAACTTGATTGGAGTCCACCTGTGGTAAATTCAATTCATTGGACATGATTTGGAAAAGCACACACCTATTTAAGGTCACACAGTTGACATTGCATGGCAGTACAACAACCAAGCCATGAGGTCAAAGGAATTGTTCCAGAGTTCCAGAGTTCCAGAGTTCCAGAGTTGCACTGTGGAGATGGGAGAATCTTTCAGAAGGACAACCATCTCTTCACGGTGAAGCATGGTGGTTCCAGCATCATGCTGTGGGAATGTTTTTCAGCGGCAGGGACTGGAGACTAGTCAGGATTGAGGGAAAGATGAATGGAGCAAAGTACAGCCAGAGCCTGTACTTGAACCTGATCGAACATCTCTGGAGAGACCGGAAAATAGTTGTTTAGCAACCCTCCCCATCCAACCTGACAGAGCTTGAGAGACTCTGCAAAGAAGAATGGGAGAAACTCCCCAAATACAGGTGTACCAAGCTTGCAGCATCATACCCAATAAGACCTGAGGCTGTAATCGCTACCAAAGGTGCTTCGACCAAGTACTGAGTAAAGGGTCTCAATACTTATGTAAATGTGATATTTTTTGCTTTGTCATTATGGGGTATTGTGTGTAAATTGATTAGAAAAATAAATACATTTAATCCATTTTAGAATAAGGCTGTGACGTAACAAAATGTGGAAAAAGTCAAGGGGTCTGAATACTTTCCCAATGCACTGTGCATACGTACATTTCCACAAACATTAATGACATCACACCTTCTCAGACCCACATGTTCCCACCGTACCCACAACCAATGTTGTTTCTAATACTTGTAAGACTCTGCCCCATATCACTTCAGATTGTGTTATGTTGTTTCTGTCTGTTTTCAATATTTAAATAATAAAGCATTTCATTCTTCAGTTCTCTTAATGTTGGAGTATCAAATGACTGCAGTACAAGGGAAGAAAGGAACATTGGGTATCTCACCACATACGCCATGTCTTGAGAAACGTAGATATGGATTAAAAGTAAACTTATATTGTACAACTTTTGACAGACAGCTTTCTAACTCTGCCCATTACTTTATAGCATTCCCAGAAGGCATGAATTATTGAGTCAGTGTTAGTTTTACACTTAAGACATGACTCTGCCGTTGAATTTTGTCTCTTGTATAATATATTCCATACATTTGTTTATACTGGATTAAGCGTACATTTTGTTAAAAGTTATTTTGTTTGTTATATTCCAACACTCCCTCCATCTTGTGCCAATATCAGATATTTTAGGTCTTGGTTCCAGTAGTTTATATTTCTAAGAGATTGTCAGTTGGAGAGGCTCTCTGCAAGGTTTTGTATATCTTCCCTGTCATATGAGTGTCTTTTTCTGACTCGAATAGAATTCCTTCAACATTGCTTTCAGGTTTAAATGTTGAGATATACTGTAAACATTTAAGTTGCATACATTGTCCAGTCCAAAATTGCTTTTAATTGTGTCATGGAAATAATTGTATTTCTGTTACCAAGTAATTTACTGTTGCTATGCCTTTAGTTTTCCATGTGGACCAAAAGCTCTCCAAGGATTGTTCCATAGAGTTGTGTTTTTAGGGAGTGATGTTGGTTCTTGTAGAATCCGTTACATTTTCTTCCATATTGTTACAGTGTTCTGAACTATGAAGTTCTTAAGAACACTATAACAAGTAAATAGAATCTGGGGATGAGCATGTGCTTCTTCAATATGGACCCATTGTCCCTCTTTTGTGCATTTAACTATACGTCGTAAGTAAAAGCCTTGGGTAGGGAGCTGTTACAATTCAGAGTCTGGAAGGTTAAAACCACCCTCAGATTTAGGGACATGTAAAACTTTTTTTTTCGTCAACATCCATAAGGAATAAGAAACCTGCAGTGTAACGAGACAGAAAACTTTATTTGTCTTTTTAAAAGTATTGGGGACCCGGGCGATGAAACCATTAAATGGTTATAGGAGACGTGCCCAGCTGACACTGAATCTATCCGAGCTCTGCGGGCTGCAGTGCTCTCCAGAGTATGGTACGCGAAACCCAAACCATCCCCGTAGTCCCACCATTTACAGCACAGCTCTGTGGCGTCCCCCCCGAAATTCCAGTCTGGCTCTCTCCCTCCCTCCCTTCACCTCAGTCAATCAGGCCAGCGTCCAAGCCTCCCCAGAACGGTCACAAGCACTGCTGCTGTTCAGCCATTCATCCTCTCCTTTCTCCCCATTATACTCCTGACTAATATGCTTAGTTTGTATTTTTGGCAACATACAGGGTTCCCAGTGACATTCGGCTATTATGTCTAAAGCACTTGTCAAAACAGCGGTCAGGCGAGCCATGCTGGCCGGGTTGGGGCCTACCCAGGGAGAATGCGGGTGGGCAATGAGAAGCCGGCGTCCCAGGCAGGGTCCAAAAGCTTCTGGTCCCCATCAGGGTTTCCGTAAACAAATTGAAAAGGCGATAAATATAATTGTCACCAGGCAGTTCTCCAGGAGAAGAAGAAAATGCCCTTTGTGAAATAATGCTTTTTAGCCTCTTCACAGAGAGAAATACCAGTTGATGGAAATACTGTACATTTGACTTGTCATGCTTATCGGTCTATAGGTTAATTTGCATAATGTTGTGTACATTATATTGGTTATGTATAATATTTATTACAGCCTACAGATACACAGCCTTTGAGAGGAAAATCTGTCAGACAGCTCGAGATCTTCTGCTGCAGCTTCTCAAATGGAAGGCAGGCTTCATCAACACATCACACGTCCACCACTGGATCACTAAGACCGTAAGACAACTTTCTCTTCCGAGCTCTGTGCATGAAAGGTTTAAAGCCACTCTATGATGTCATCACAGCACTACAGGATTGGACCGGATCCATCCACCCCCACCCCCCCACCCCATCTTCCACCAGTCCTGTATTTATTTGCTTTGTACAGACTTTTCCATGTGATTTATGATGTTAAAAAGGGGGTTGTGGTAACTATGCCAGGTGGGGCTCCCAGGACTGTAGTCTTAGGCTTGGAGGTCAGCCTCCTCCAGGAGAGCCACATTACTCAACATCTCTCCACACCACACACTGACTCCATCCCATGCTCCTCCACCTCCATTAAACGCTACACTCAGAGACTGGGTCATTGAACGCTACACTCAGAGACTGGGTCATTAAACGCTACACTCAGAGACTGGGTCATTAAACGCTACACTCAGAGACTGGGTCATTAAACGCTACACTCAGAGACTGGGTCATTAAACGCTACACTCAGAGACTGGGTCATTGAACGCTACACTCAGAGACTGGGTCATTAAACGCTACACTCAGAGACTGGGTCATTAAACGCTACACTCAGAGACTGGGTCATTAAACGCTACACTCAGAGACTGGGTCATTAAACGCTACACTCAGAGACTGGGTCATTAAACGCTACACTCAGAGACTGGGTCATTGAACGCTACACTCAGAGACTGGGTCATTAAACGCTACACTCAGAGACTGGGTCATTAAACGCTACACTCAGAGACTGGGTCATTAAACGCTACACTCAGAGACTGGGTCATTAAACGCTACACTCAGAGACTGGGTCATTAAACGCTACACTCAGAGACTGGGTCATTAAACGCTACACTCAGAGACTGGGTCATTAAACGCTACACTCAGAAACTGGGTCATTCCTTCCTTCCGGACGGACAGATAGACTGAGAAGCACAATGCTTCAGTTTCCTTTAATATCCCATTTGAAGCCTCCTTCCCTGATTCTGGCAAAAAACACTCACCTCCTGCACTTGGGAGTGACTGTTACTGTAGCTTGAGATTTACCCTTTCATGGCTAATGTCACAAAATGGGGAAACTTGAGCGATATCCACAATTTTTCACCCTCCAAAGACTCTCTGACACTAAACAATACCAGAGATCTGACTGTCTTTTTTAGTGTGTGAACCCTGCAATCCGAAACTCTCCTCGCCCTGTCATTACTGAGATCAGAGACGGAGTTATAGGTAACATATACTGGTTCCAGATATGTTTATTCTGCATAGCCAACTCCTATGGTAGTTGACCTGACAATTAACATATGAGTTGGCAAGACAACACCGACAGCTCTGGGACCAGGCTATTGCAATTTTACATTCTCCAGCTCTAGGGCTGAATCAGGGATGAATAATTCAGGGCAGAGGAGCTCAAGGCTGTGGTGGGGTGAGCGGACTGGCTGCCTGGGGGCCTGGAGGTCTGGAGGTGCCTGGAGTTAGAGTGAGATAGCCCTGAAGGCTGCACGCTACAGCCATAGACATCATTTACAGCCTGAGGAAGTCCAGCCAGAGACCCCACTGGGAGGGATTAACCTAGGCTGTGTGTGTGGAGGAGCAGAGAGCAGAGAAGACACTGGGGTGAGATGACTCACTCTCTGTGGGAGGAGCATAGAGCAGAGAAGACACTGGGGTGAGATGACTCACTCTCTGTGGGAGGAGCATAGAGCAGAGAAGACACTGGGGGTGAGAGGACTCACTCTCTGCGGGAGGAGCAGAGATCAGAGAAGACACTGGGGTGAGATGACTCACTCTCTGTGGGAGGAGCATAGAACAGAGAAGACACTGGGGGTGATGTCATCACAGCAGCATTCGTCACACACACACACTCCCAAGTGGTGCAGCGGTCTAAATCACTGCATCTCAGTGCTAGAGGCATCACTAAAGACTCCCTGGTTTTAATCCAGGCTGTATCACAACCGGCCGTGATTGGGAGTACCATAGGGCGGCACACAATTGGCCCAGCGTCAATGAATCCCATTGCAGTAAAACACTGGAAGACATTGTGTTGGTACACAGTAGGATAAGATAGAACATTTTTCACTATTGCAATATATGACATACAATACCTTCAGAAAGTATTCAATATTTGACATACAATGCCTTCAGAAAGTATTCAATATATGACATACAATGCCTTCAGAAAGTATTCAATATTTGACATACAATGCCTTCAGAAAGTATTCAATATATGACATACAATGCCTTCAGAAAGTATTCAATATATGACATACAATGCCTTCAGAAAGTATTCAATATATGACATACAATGCCTTCAGAAAGTGTTCAATATATGACATACAATGCCTTCAGAAAGTATTCAATATATGACATACAATGCCTTCAGAAAGTATTCAATATATGACATACAAAGCCTTCAGAAAGTATTCAATATATGACATACAATGCCTTCAGAAAGTGTTCAATATATGACATACAATGCCTTCAGAAAGTATTCAATATATGACATACAATGCCTTCAGAAAGTGTTCAATATATGACATACAATGCCTTCAGAAAGTATTCAATATATGACATACAATGCCTTCAGAAAGTATTCAATATATGACATAAAATGCCTTCAGAAAGTATTCAATATATGACATACAATGCCTTCAGAAAGTATTCAATATATGACATACAGTGCCTTCAGAAAGTATTCAATATATGACATACAATGCCTTCAGAAAGTATTCAATATATGACATACAATGCCTTCAGAAAGTATTCAATATATGACATAAAATGCCTTCAGAAAGTATTCAATATATGACATAAAATGCCTTCAGAAAGTATTCAATATATGACATACAATGCCTTCAGAAAGTATTCAATATATGACATACAATGCCTTCAGAAAGTATTCAATATATGACATACAATGCCTTCAGAAAGTATTCAATATATGACATACAATGCCTTCAGAAAGTATTCAATATATGACATACAATGCCTTCAGAAAGTATTCAATATATGACATAAAATGCCTTCAGAAAGTATTCAATATATGACATACAATGCCTTCAGAAAGTATTCAATATATGACATACAGTCCCTTCAGAAAGTATTCAATATATGACATACAATGCCTTCAGAAAGTATTCAATATATGACATACAATGCCTTCAGAAAGTATTCAATATATGACATACAATGCCTTCAGAAAGTATTCAATATATGACATACAGTGCCTTTAGAAATGATTACTTTAAAATAAATTTACGTTACAGCCTTATTCTAAAATGGATTACATTGTTATTTTCCTCATCAATCTACACACAATAACCCATAATGACAAAGCAAAAACTGTTTTTTATAAATGTTTAGCAAATTTACTAAAACAAAAAAAATGAAATTTCACATTTACATCAGTATTCAAACCCTTTACTCAGTACTTTGTTGAAGCACCTTTTAGCAGCGAATACAGCCTCGAGTCTTCTTGGGTATGACGCTACAAGGTTGGCACACCTGTCCCTACCCGCGTCCTCAGAGCATGCGCAGACCAGCTGGCTGGTGTGTTTACAGATATATTCAATCTCTCCCTATCCCAGTCTGATGTCCCCACATGGTTCAAGATGGCCACCATTGTTCCTGTACCCAAGAAAGCAAAGGTAACTGAACTAAATGACCCTGTAGCACTCACCTCTGTCATCATGCCAGTTGCACCTTTTCTCATTGCTTTTAGTATATCGAATGTGCAATACGTGCAGTTGTCTGTAATTAAACCCTGCGCACTAAGGACTGTATTTTAAGGGAATTACTATTATTACCCCAAATGATATCATACACACATTTAGCTATTAAAGTATCTCTTCCTGTCATTTACCTGTACAGTTTGTGTAAACATGCAAGTATTCACGTATCTGTAAATATAACTGTATACCTAACTGTACAGCTAATTTAACCATGCAAAATTTTCACTTACCTGTTCATTTACCCAGTCTGTCTATTAAGTAAACTATTATTACCCTCGCTCATATCATACGCATTTTTAGCTACTGAAGTATTTCTCTGCCATCGACCTGTATAGTATAGTTAACCATCCAACATCCACCAATGTATAGTGTACATATTCAGCCAACCACTCATACTATGCAATGTCTTTTTATAGCTTTTTTTGCACTCCAGATATCTTGTATTTCTATACATTTTCATACTGCCGCTCTATGTATCATGTATCGTGTATCTGTCTTTTGTGTACTTTCGTTGTGGCATTTTGCACCTGCCCTGTGTTTTGTTGTAGCTGCTTGACAATGAAATTTCCCCCCCGGGGATCAATAAAGTACCTATCTATCTATCTATCTATCTATCTATCTATCTATCTATCTATCTATCTATCTATCTATCTATCTATCTATCTATCTATCTATCTATCTATCTATCTATCTATCTATCTATCTATCTATCTATCTATCTATCTATCTATCTATCTATCTATCTATCTATCTATCTATCTCTATCTATCTATGAAGTGCCTTGAGAAACTAGTCAAGGATCATATCACCTCTATCTTACCTGCCACCCTAGACCCACTTCAATTTGCTTGCCGCCCCAATAGATCCACAGACGATGCAATCTCCACCACACTGCACACTGCCCTATCCCATCTGGACAAGAGGAATACCTATGTTAGAATGCTGTTCATTGACTATTGCTCTGCCTTCAACACCATAGTGCCCTCCAAACTCATCATTAAGCTTGAGGCCCTGGGTCTTAATCCCTCCCTGTGCAACTGGGTCCTGGACTTCCTGATGGGCCGCCCCCAGGTGGTGAAGGTAGGAAACAAGACCTCCACTTTGCTTCTATCTTAAGGCCATCAGACTGTTAAATAGCCATCACTAGCATATTAGAGGCTGCTGCCTATAGACATAGACTAGAAATCACTGGCCACTTTAAGAAATGGAACACTAGTCACTTTAATAATGTTTACATATCTTTCATTACTCATCTCATATGTATATACTGTATTCTATACTATTCTACTGTATCTTAGTCCATGCCGCTCTGACATCGCTCATCCACATACAGTGGGGAGAACAAGTATTTGATACACTGCCTATTTTGCAGGTTTTCCTACTTACAAAGCATGTAGAAGTCTGTAATTTTTATCATAGGTACACTTCAACTGTGAGTTTTCTGTTCCAAATATTAAGTTCTGCTTTTCTGATGTATCAAATACTTATGTCATGCAATAAAATGCAAATTAATTATTTAAAAATCATACAATGTGATTTTCTGGATTTTTGTTTTAGATTCCGTCTCTCACAGTTGAAGTGTACCTATGATAAAAATGACAGACCTCTACATGCTTTGTAAGTAGGAAAACCTCCCCACTGTATGTATATATTCTTAATTCATTCATTCCTTAGATGTGTGTGTATTGGGTATATGTTATGAAATTGTTTGATATTACTAGTTAGATATTACTGCACTGTCGGAGCTAGAAGCACAAGCATTTCTCTACACCCGCAATAACATCTGCTAAACACGTGTATGTGACCAATACAATTTGATTTGATTTGATTCGATTTTGGGGAGTTTCTCCCATTCTTCTCTGTAGATCCTCTCAAGCTCTGTCAGGTTGGATGGGGAGCGTTCAAGTCCGGGCTCTGGCTGGGCCACTCAATGACATTCAGAGACTTGTCCCGAAGCCACTCCTAAGTTGTTTTGGCTGGGTGCTTAGGATCGTTGTTCTGTTGGAAGGTGAACCTTCGCCCCAGGCTGAGGTCCGGAGCGCTCTGGAGCAGGTTTTCATCAAGGATCTCTCTGTACTTTGCTCTGTTCACCTTTCCCTTGATCCTGACTAGTCTCCCAGTCCCTGCCGCTGAAAAACATCCCCACAACATGATGCTGCCACCACCAGACGTTACGCTTGGCATTCAGGCCATAGAGTTCAATCTTGGTTTCATCAGAACAGAGAATCTTGTTTCTCATGGCCTGAGTCATTTAGGTGCCTTTTGGCAAACTCCAAGCGGACTGTCATATGCCTTTTACTGAGGAGTGGCTTCCGTCTGGCCATTGTACCATGAAGGCCTGATTGGTGGAGTGCTGCAGAGATGGTTGTCCTTTTGAAAGGTTCTCCCATCTCCACAGAGGAACTATGGAGCTCTATCAGAGTGACCATCGAGTTCTTGGTGGTTCCTAACTTCTTCCAATATGAATGATGGAGGCCACTGTGTTCTTGGGGACCTTTAAATGCTGCAGAAATGTTTTGGTACCCTTCCCCAGATCTGTGCCTCGACACAATCCTGTCTCGGAGCTCTACGGACAATTCCTTTGACCTCATGGCTCGGTTTTTGCTCTGAGATGCACTGTGGTTACCTGTAGGACCTTACATAGACAGGTGTGTGCCTTTCGAAATCATGTCCAATCAAGTGAATTTACCACAGGTGGACTCCAATCAAGTTGTAGAAACATCTCAAGGATAATTAATGGAAACAGGATGCACCTGAGCTACATTTCGAATCTCATAGCAAAGGGTCTGATTACTTATGTAAATAAGGTATTTATGTTTTTTATTTTTAATACATTTGCAAACATTTCTTTGTCATTATGGGGTATTGTGTGTAGATAGATTTAACGTAACAACGTAACAAAATGTGGAAACGGTCAAGTTCCAAACACATTATCAACTGCTAATAAATCCCGCCAAAAAATATGTTTGATTTTCCCTTCACACCCCATTGCACACTAACGAGACATCTCATCAAACAGAAAGTTGATCGACCCGGGACACGAAGTGTATCGACCCTGGACAGAAAGTTGGTTGACCCTAGACAGAAAGTTGATCGACCCGGGACACGAAGTGTATCGAACCTGGACAGAAAGTTGGTCGACCCTAGACAGAAAGTTGATCGACCCTAGACAGAACTGAGTGTACTGTGGTTAAGGTTAGTCGCAACTGTAAAGTTGACCTTATATTTAGAACTCTATGGATATTTTGTGTGTTGTGCTGATGTCGACTAGCAGAACCCTATGGATAAGTTTGACCATTGACGATTGACTCAAGGAGGGGTGAAAGTGTGAGGCTGAGGATGTCCTAAAATGTACACCATAATCCCAAGCACTGTTGATGATATCATTATCGGTATATTCTTCCATGTGGTTTCCTTGTAGGGTCAAAATGTGCTGGCTAGCATACCACCCGTCCAATGGAACACTTACATCAAAAGGATTATGCTTTTCTCATTTGGACATAAAACCAAGTTACAAAACATCTTAATATGGAGAGTGGAGAAGTTCACCTAACTCTCAAAACGAGTCAGTATTACTTGGGGTGAGGGAGGAAGCAGGAAGTTAATGTTGGAATGTCTGGCAGTGTGTAAGGCTGGTTAGCTGCTTTGCTGGCTGGCTGGCTGGCTGGCTGGCTGACTGGCTGTCTGGGGGGTTGTTTTGGTATGAACACTTGGAAAGGACGCAATGCTTAAATGGAGAAACCACCTTTTCCAAGCCTTGCAGTAAATACACTCTGTGTCTCTTAAAGACACACACCCACTCACAAACACACACACTCACACACACTCATATCATACGGGACTTATAAAGCCCAAAGTGCTCTTTTATCATTTACAGATATACAGTTTATGCTGTTTAAAGTTCTGTATGTCAAAATCTCAGTGAAAGTGTGCTCAAACATCTTGATTTAAAGGAACATTCCCCTTGCTTTGTCTCAATGTTCCTCTTTCTAACGAGAACCATGTTTGAGATGTACAGGGAAGACTCATTTACCTGAGTAGTCCATTGAGTTGTGGTCCCAAATGGCACTCTATTCCCTGTGGGCCCCAGTCAAAAGTAGCACACTATATAGGGAATAGGGTGCCATTTGGGATACAGCCTTGGTCTCAAGCCAGACTAATAACAGTACGATATGTACAGGTCAGGGAGAGACATGTTATTATACATATAGTGGGCTGAAGTCAAATAAACCATGGTGTGCCATTATCATGAACTTGTAATATGAATCATTACGATGTCAACGTTACTCAGAACTGTATTACTGAAATTGCTGATGAAGCTTCTTTACTTCAAGTTTTCACCGCTATGCATTTAGCTGTTTCTAGCTAATGTAATGTACTGGAAAAGTTTGAAATACCTCTGTTCATTCAAACTACAGAGCTACGTTAGCAAATCACAGATCATATCTGTTTTTTCTCAAGTTTAGGGCGGCAGGGTGCTTAGCGGTTAGAGTTTAGGGCGGCAGGTAGCCTAGCGGTTAGAGTTTAGGGTGGCTGGTAGCCTAGCGGTTAGAGTTTAGGGTGGCAGGTAGCCTAGCGGTTAGAGTTTAGGGCGGCAGGTAGCCTAGCGGTTAGAGTTTAGGGCGGCAGGTAGCCTAGCGGTTAGAGTTTAGGGCGGCAGGTAGCCTAGCGGTTAGAGTTTAGGGCGGCAGGTAGCCTAGCGGTTAGAGTTTAGGGCGGCAGGTAGCCTAGCGGTTAGAGTTTAGGGCGGCAGGTAGCCTAGCGGTTAGAGTTTAGGGCGGCAGGTAGCCTAGCGGTTAGAGTTTAGGGCGGCAGGTAGCCTAGCGGTTAGAGTTTAGGGCGGCAGGTAGCCTAGCGGTTAGAGTTTAGGGCGGCAGGTAGCCTAGCGGTTAGAGTTTAGGGCGGCAGGTAGCCTAGCGGTTAGAGTTTAGGGTGGCAGGTAGCCTAGCGGTTAGAGTTTAGGGTGGCAGGTAGCCTAGCGGTTAGAGTTTAGGGCGGCAGGTAGCCTAGCGGTTAGAGTTTAGGGCGGCAGGTAGCCTAGCGGTTAGAGTTTAGGGCGGCAGGTAGCCTAGCGGTTAGAGTTTAGGGCGGCAGGTAGCCTAGCGGTTAGAGTTTAGGGCGGCAGGTAGCCTAGCGGTTAGAGTTTAGGGCGGCAGGTAGCCTAGCGGTTAGAGTTTAGGGTGGCAGGTAGCCTAGCGGTTAGAGTTTAGGGTGGCAGGTAGCCTAGCGGTTAGAGTTTAGGGCGGCAGGTAGCCTAGCGGTTAGAGTTTAGGGCGGCAGGTAGCTTAGCGGTTAGAGTTTAGGGTGGCAGGTAGCCTAGCGGTTAGAGTTTAGGGCGGCAGGTAGCTTAGCGGTTAGAGTTTAGGGCGGCAGGTAGCCTAGCGGTTAGAGTTTAGGGCGGCAGGTAGCCTAGCGGTTAGAGTTTAGGGCGGCAGGTAGCCTAGCGGTTAGAGTTTAGGGTGGCAGGTAGCCTAGCGGTTAGAGTTTAGGGCGGCAGGTAGCCTAGCGGTTAGAGTTTAGGGTGGCAGGTAGCCTAGCGGTTAGAGTTTAGGGCGGCAGGTAGCCTAGCGGTTAGAGTTTAGGGTGGCAGGTAGCCTAGCGGTTAGAGTTTAGGGTGGCAGGTAGCCTAGCGGTTAGAGTTTAGGGCGGCAGGTAGCCTAGCGGTTAGAGTTTAGGGCGGCAGGTAGCCTAGCAGTTAGAGTTTAGGGTGGCAGGTAGCCTAGCGGTTAGAGTTTAGGGCGGCAGGTAGCCTAGCGGTTAGAGTTTAGGGCGGCAGGTAGCCTAGCGCTTAGAGTTTAGGGTGGCAGGTAGCCTAGCGTGTTGGGCCAGTAACTGAAGGGTTGCTGGTTCAAATACCCTAGCTGACATGGTAAAAAAAAAAAACTTCTCAATGTGTAGTTGAGCAAGGCACTTGCTCCAGGGGCTGACCCTGTAGGTAGGCTGTCATTGTTCTTGACTGACTTTCCTAGTTAAATAAAGGTTCAATAAAAAAATGTTGGTTTAATGTTCCCCTTCTCTTTCAATACATCTAATGTTAATTCCCCTTCTCTTTCAATACATTCTGATGTTAATTCCCCTTCTCTTTCAATACATTCTGATGTTAATTCACCTTCTCTTTCAATACATTCATGATGTTAATTCCCCTTCTCTTTCAATACATTCTGATGTTAATTCCCCTTCTCTTTCAATACATTCTGATGTTAATTCTCCTTCTCTTTCAATACATTCTGATGTTAATTCCCCTTCTCTTTCAATACATTCAAATGTTAATTCCCCTTCTCTTTCAATACATTCTGATGTTAATTCCCCTTCTCTTTCAATACATTCATGATGTTAATTCCCCTTCTCTTTCAATACATTCATGATGTTAATTCCCCTTCTCTTTCAATACATTCTGATGTTAATTCCCCTTCTCTTTCAATACATTCATGATGTTAATTCCCCTTCTCTTTCAATACATTCTGATGTTAATTCCCCTTCTCTTTCAATACATCTAATGTTAATACCCCTTCTCTTTCAATACATTCTGATGTTAATTCCCCTTCTCTTTCAATACATTCATGATGTTAATTCCCCTTCTCTTTCAATACATCTAATGTTAATACCCCTTCTCTTTCAATACATTCATGATGTTAATTCCCCTTCTCTTTCAATACATTCTGATGTTAATTCCCCTTCTCTTTCAATACATTCTGATGTTAATTCCCCTTCTCTTTCAATACATTCATGATGTTAATTCCCCTTCTCTTTCAATACATTCAAATGTTAATACTCCTTCTCTTTCAATAGACGAAGATGTTAATTCCCCTTCTCTTTCAATACATTATATTTCTTAATTCTCCTTCTCTTTCAATACATGAAGATGTTAATTACCCTTCTCTTTCAATAAATGAAGATGTTAATTCTCCTTCTCTTTCAATACATTCAGTCTAGGAACAACTATATGGATAAATGGAAACAGTTCCTGAATAAGGTAATGGAATAATAAAAATATATAATTGTTTCTAATAGTGTATGTGTGTGTTTGTGTGCGCGTGTAAGAGAGTGAGTGAATGTGTGTGTGTTCGTGTGAATAATGTGTGAGTGTGTATTTGAAAAACACAGAACGGGTGTGTGGGCAACAGCTCATGTGGAGTGGTCATGCTGGAATAAGGACGTGCGTCCTTGACTTATGAAAAGTCCCAAATATCACGCTATTTGAAGGCTCTATCATAGGAAGAACGGTCCCAGAACAGGGGCATTACTCATATGGTGTCAGTATTTTTTAATAGGGGACTGAGTGAGATTTGGCTAACCCGGACCCGACGCAGACAATAGCTGATTGATGCTAGCGGCAGTGTCACTCCTGCCTTCACACTCCCTGTGGGCCTTTGGGTGCTGACAGACTGATAGGCATGCTATTGTTCCACTGCTGAATTGGAGGAAGACAAGCAAACTCCCCCCCCCCCCCCCCCCCTCTCTCTCTCTCTCTTCATCTCTTGTTCTAAATGTGTCAACCCATAGCAGTAGTAGTAGTAGTAGCAGTAGCAGTAGCCATAGTAGTAGCAGTAGTAGTAGCAGTAGTAATAGTAGTAGCCATAGTAGTAGCAGTATTAGTAGTAGTAGTAGTAGTATTAGTAGTAGTAGTAGTAGTACTAGCAGTAGTAGCAGTTGTAGTAGTATTATGAGTAGTAGAAGTAGTAGTAGCATTAGTAGTAGTAGCGGTAGTACTAGTGATAATAGTAGTAGTAGTAGTAGTAGTATCAGCAGTAGTAGCAGTAGTATTAGCAGTAGCAGTAGTAGAAGTAGCAGCAGTAGTAGTATTAGCAGTATCAATAGTATTAGTAGTATTAGTAGTAGTAGTAGTAGTAGAAGTAGTAGTAGTAGTAGTATCAGCAGTATCAGCAGTAGTATTAGCAGTAACAGTAGTAGTAGTAGTAGTAACAGTAGTAGTAGTAGTAGTAGTAGTAGTAGTAGTATTTGCAGTAACAGTAGTAGTAGTAGTAGTAGTAGTAGTAGTATTTGCAGTAACAGTAGTAGTAGTAGTAGTAGCAGTAGTAGTAGTAGTATTTGCAGTAACAGTAGTAATAGTAGTAATAGTAGTAGTAGTAGTAGTAGTAGTAGTAGTAGTAGTAGTATTTGCAGTAACAGTAGTAGTAGTAGTAGCAGTAGTAGTAGTAGTATTTGCAGTACCAGTAGTAGTAGTGGTAGTAGTAGCAGTAGTAGTAGTAGTATTTGCAGTAACAGTAGTAGTAGTAGTAGTAGTAGTAGTAGTAGTAGTAGTAGTAGTAGTATCAGCAGTATCAGCAGTAGTACTAGCAGTAACAGTAGTAGTAGTAGTAGTAGTAGTATTATCAGCAGTATCAGCAGTAGTACTAGCAGTAACAGTAGTAGTAGTAGTAGTAGTAGTATTATTATCAGCAGTATCAGCAGTAGTACTAGCAGTAACAGTAGTAGTAGTAGTAGTAGTAGTAGTAACTGTAGAAGTAGTAGTGATTCTGCTACTGACATTTTAATTGATAAACTATGGCAATTAAAAGTAATATCAATAAATGTCTTCCAAATATACAATAAAAATATATCACCACATTCTGAAATTGCATTTTTGTCCCCCCAATTTTGTAATTGAACTGTGATACAAAAACAAAAACGATACAAGTGTGCTGTAGGACCATGGAGATGCCTCGGATCAGTCGGGTAGGCTGTTTTCCAGTGTCAGTCGGCTGGATTTAGGACCGCACAGACACCACAGACAGTGATGTGAAGGCAAAGCTTCTGAAAGACTGGTGTATAGGACAGGCATGGGAGAGATGAACAAGAGGCAGAGTTGTAAAAAGAATCAGAGCAGAAACTGGCTTCTCTTTAGTTGACTGATCTAGCTGGCAAGGTAACTGCTGTTTGACAAAAAAAAAAAAAAATATATATATATATATATATAGCCAGATTGGGAATATATATATATTCAGCAGTGGTCTGTCTATAGCATGGTTCAACACATTACTGTAGACCATATCCACTAGTCTGTCTATAGCATGGTTCAACACATTACTGTAGACCATATCCACTAGTCTGTCTATAGCATGGTTCAACACATTACCATAGACCATATCCACTGGTCTGTCTCATTGCATATGGAAACAAAAAAAGTTTCACATGTGAAAATGGCATTTTCATGTATTAACTTTAGAGTTTACAAAACCTTTTCACGTGACAAGAATGTGGTATTGCAGATTCACATCTGAGGTTCAAATAATGCTATTATCCTCACATGGGAAAACATGGTGTTAACATGTTGTAGTACTAATGTTTCCACTGGTGTAATTATGGGGACCACATCTAATAAGCCCAAATGCAGGACAAGGGAATGATTTGGCGGTATATTCGTGGGGGCAGGATAATGGATCATGTTCAAATGGCAACATGGTTGAAGATGAAGGTCACTGCCTGTTAGAGGGGCAATCCTTAGATGCTGCATGCATTTTTTTGACTTTTAAATGAATGATATGTTCCCATTGATTCTTTAAGAATATAACTTATAAATGCCTCGTGAGAAACACTGTTTAACCTAAAAACATGGTTAAAACTATAATTTTGATATCATGGGTGCTGCTTTAAACACCTTTAATAGAGTAATTGTGTTTTTATATGGTGCATTCTCAATTAAGTGAGTTACTTTTGTGCCATTAATATCAAACAAGTCGAGAACAAAATTCTTTGTTGAAATATATAGAAAGGAAAACATGAAGGCTAAAGTATTGATAGAACATTTTTTTATAACAATGGAAATAAATAAAATGCCTCCTCCCTATTTCCTGCAGAGCTTATGTTATACTGGCCTTTGCTTTCGCTGCTTTTTTCCAGTTGCAAGGTTTGACATATTCATTCTAGCAACAAAGAACCCTGGACCTCACTGCTCACTGCTTGTTTGCCTCTGAAACTAAGCTAGGTCGGTCCTGGTCAGTCCTTGAATGGGAGACCAGATGTTGCAGGAAGTGGTGAAAAATAAATGTGATTTTCTATTTTTTTATGCTGGAAAAACACTTGAAAAATGTACATGTGAAACTCCACACGTGTCCAAAAACTACTTGTCTGAGAAATTATTCACTTGTGATTTTTCATGTGATTTTTTTGTAAGGGAATGTCTGCCATGGAGGAAAGAAAGAGGGAGGATAGGGGGAGAGAGAGAAAGAGAGAGAGAGGTGAGAGGGGTTTAGGGTGAGAGAAAGAGAGAGAGGTGAGAGAGGTTTAGGTTGAGAGAAAGAGAGAGAGAGGTGAGAGGGGTTTAGGGTATGAGAAAGAAAGAGAGAGGTGGGAGGGGTTTAGGGTGAGAGAAAGAGAAAGAGAGAGAGATGGTGAGAGGGGTTTAGGGTGAGAGAAAGAGAGAGATGGTGAGAGGGGTTTAGGGTGAGAGAAAGGCAGAGACGGTGAGAGGGGTTTAGGGTGAGAGAAAGAGAGAGATGGTTTAGGGTGAGAGAAATAGAGATGGTGAGAGAGGGAGGGGTGAAAGAGAGAGAGCGGGAGGGGAGAGGTGAGAGAAATGAGAGAGAGAGGGGAGAGGGGGGGAGAGGTGAGAGAGAAGAGAGAGAGAGAGAGGGGAGAGGGAGGGGAGAGGAGAGGAGAGGAGAGAGAGAAGAGAGAGAGAGAGAGAGAGAGAGAGAGAGAGAGAGAGAGAGAGAGAGAGAGAGAGAGAGAGAGAGAGAGAGTAGATGGAGGGGGAGAGGTGAGAGAGGTTTAGGTTGAGAGAAAGAGAGAGAGAGGTGAGAGGGGTTTAGGGTGAGAGAAAGACAGAGAGAGGTGAGAGGGTGAGAGAAAGAGAGAGAAAGAGGAAGAGGAGAGAAAACCACATCTCCAATCTTTCTGTCTCTATAACAAAGAACAAACAGCAAAAACATATACATGATTAAATACAAATCCTAGAATCAACTATTAAAGACCAGAACCCACTGGATTCTACAATTACATTGAATGAACTACAGGACAAAATACAAACCCTCCAACCCAGAAAGGCCTGTGGTGTTGATGGTTTCCTCAATGAAATGATAAAATATACAGACCACAAATTCCAATTGGCTATACTTTAACTCTTTAACATCATCCTTAGCTCTGGCATCTTCCCCAATATTTGGAACCAGGGACTGATCACCCCAATCCACTAAAGTGGAGACAAATGTGACCCCAATAACTACCGTGGGATATGCGTCAACAGCAACCTTGGGAAAATCCTCTGCATTATCATTAACTAGTTCATTTCAGTGAAAACAATGTACTGAGAAATTGTGAAATTGGCTTTTTACCAAATTCCCGTACGACAGACCACGTATTCACCCTGCACACCCTAATTGAAAAAACAAACAAATCAAAACAAAGGCAAAGTCTTCTCATGCTTTGTTGATTTAAAAAAAGCCTTTGACTCAATTTGGCACGAGGGTCTGCTATACAAATTGATGGAAAGTGGTGTTGGGGAAAAACATACAACATGCGGTTGAGACAGGGATGCAGCTTAAGCCCCACCCTCTTCAACATATATATCAACAAATTGGCGAGGGAACTAGAACAGTCTGCAGCACCCGGCCTCAACCTACTAGAACAACAACACAATTAGACCCAACCAAATCATGAGAAAACAAAAAGAGAATCACTTGACACATTGGAAAGAATTTACAAAAATACAGAGCAAACTAGAATGCTATTTGGCCCTAAACAGAGAGTACACCCTGGCAGAATACCTGACCACTGTGACTGACCCAAAATTAAGGAAATCTTTGACTATGTACAGACTCAGTTAGCCTTGCAATTGAGAAAGGCCGCCGTAGGCAGACCTGGCTGTCAAGAGAAGACAGGCTATGTTCACACTGCCCACAAAATGAGGTGGAAACTGAGCTGCACTTCCTAACCTCCTGCCAAATGTATGACCATATTAGAGACATATACAGTGGGGAGAACAAGTATTTGATACACTGCCGATTTTGCAGGTTTTCCCACTTACAAAGCCTGTAGAAGTCTGTAATTTTAATCATAGGTACTCTTCAACTGTGAGTGACGGAATCTAAAACAAAAATCCAGAAAATCACATTGTATGATTTTTAAGTAATTCATTTGCATTTTATTGCATGACATAAGTATTTGATACATCAGAAAAGCAGAACTTAATATTTGGTAGAGAAACCTTTGTTTGCAATTACAGAGATCATACGTTTCCTGTAGTTCTTGACCAGGTTTGCACACACTGCAGCAGGGATTTTGGCCCACTCCTCCATCCAGATCCTTCAGGTTTCGGGGCTGTCGCTGGGCAATCAGGACTTTCAGCTCCCTCCAAAGATTTTCTATTGGGTTCAGGTCTGGAGACTGGCTAGGCCACTCCAGGACCTTGTGATGCTTCTTACGGAGCCACTCCTTAGTTGCCCTGGCTGTGTGTTTCGGGTCGTTGTCATGCTGGAAGACCCAGCCACGACCCATCTTCAATGCTCTTACTGAGGGAAGGAGGTTGTATCTCGCGATACATGGCCCCATCCATCCTCCCCTCAATACGGTGCAGTCGTCCTGTCCCCTTTGCAGAAAAGCATCCCCAAAGAATGATGTTTCCACCTCCATGCTTCACGGTTGGGATGGTGTTCTAGGGGTTGTACTCATCCTTCTTCTTCCTCCAAACACGGCGAGTGGAGTTTAGACCAAAAAGCTCTATTTTTGTCTCATCAGACCACATGACCTTCTCCCATTCCTCCTCTGGATCATCCAGATGGTCTTTGGCAAACTTCAGACGGGCCTGGACATGCGCTGGCTTGAGCAGGGGTACCTTGCGTGCGCTGCAGGATTTTAATCCATGACGGGGCAGTGTGTTACTAATGGTTTTCTTTGAGACTGTGGTCCCAGCTCTCTTCAGGTCATTGACCAGGTCCTGCCGTGTAGTTCTGGGCTGATCCCTCACCTTCCTCATGATTATTGATGCCCCACGAGGTGAGATCTTGCATGGTGCCCCAGACCAAGGGAGATTGACCGTCATCTTGAACTTCTTCCATTTTCTAATAATTGCGCCAACAGTTGTTGCCTTCTCACCAAGCTGCTTGCCTATTGTCCTGTATCCCATCCCAGCCTTGTGCAGGTCTACAATTTTATCCCTGATGTCCTTACACAGCTCTCTGGTCTTGGCCATTGTGGAGAGGTTGGAGTCTGTTTGATTGAGTGTGTGGACAGGTGTCTTTTATACAGGTAACGAGTTCAAACAGGTGCAGTTAATACAGGTAATGAGTGGAGAACAGGAGAGCTTTTTAAAGAAAAACTAACAGGTCTGTGAGAGCCGGAATTCTTACTGGTTGGTAGGTGATCAAATACTTATGTCATGCAATAAAATGCAAATTAATTATTTAAAAATCATACAATGTGATTTTCTAGATTTTTGTTTTAGATTCCGTCCCTCACAGTTGAAGTGTACCTATGATTAAAATTACAGACTTCTACAGGCTTTGTAAGTAGGAAAACCTGCAGTGTATCAAATACTTGTTCTCCCCACTGTATATTAAGTTCTGCTTTTCTGATGTATCAAATACTTATGTCATGCAATAAAATGCAAATTAATTACTTAAAAATCATACAATGTGATTTTCTGGATTTTTGTTTTAGATTCCGTCTCACACAGTTGAAGTGTACCTATGATAAAAATTACAGACTTCTACATGCTTTGTAAGTGGGAAAACCTGCAAAATCGGCAGTGTATCAAATACTTGTTCTCCCCACTGTATATTTCTCTCAGATTATACAGATCCACAAAGAATTCGAAAACAAATCCAGTTTTGATAAACTCCCATATCTACTGGGTGAAATACCACAGTGTTCCATCACAGCAACAAGATGTGTGACCTGTTGTCACAAGAAAAGGTCAACCAGTGAAGAACAAACACCATGTTAATACAACCCATATTTATGTTGATTTATTTTCCCTTTTATACTTTAACTATTTGCACATCGTTACAACACTGTATATAGACATAATATGTCATTTGAAATGTATTTATTATTTTGGAACTTCTATGAGTGTAATGTTTACTGTTCATTTCGATTGTTTATTTCACTTTTGTATATAATCTACTTCACTTGCTTTGGCAATGTTAACATATGTTTCCCATGCCAATAAATCCCCTTGAATTAAATTGAATTGAGAGAGAGAAAGAGAGAGAGAAAGAGAGAGAGAGAGAGAGAGAGAGAGAGAGAGTATTTGAAAGACTGGCTTTTATCTCCTTCCTTTCATGGAGGAGGTGTCCTCTTCTCTTCTCTTCAAGTCTCTTGATTTGTCGTTTGCTGCCCAGAGACGGAATGCAAGTCTGGCTAATGTGCCTTGTGTAAAGAGACTAGTATCAATTCCATGGTGGGAGAGGGAAGGAGCCGAGCATGCAGTCATTCTGGCACCAAGTCATATTTACAGCACAAGTGTCCAAGACAAAGCATGATTTTACAAGTTTTAATAAATTATAAATTAAGTGTGCTTAAAGAAGTGTCTGAGAGTTAAAGATGACATGCCTCAAACTAAAATAATGATATTGAAAGAAAAACACAAACCAAATTGTATTTATAGCAAAACAAAATATTTGTCATGCGAGAGAACAAAATAACAGGAAATGGAATTCCCCCCAAAAAGTATGTAAACATTTTTTTATGACAATACAATTAAATAAAACGCCTCCTCCTTCTTCCCTGCAGTTGTCCCTATCTTTGCTTATGTTATCCTGGTCTTTGCTTTCCCTGTGTTTTTACCAGTTGCATGTTTTGGCACATTCATTCCAGCAACATTGCACCCTGCAACATGGCACCCTGAAGCTAAGCAGGGTTGGTCCTGGTTGGTCCCTGGATGGGAGACCAGTTCCCACTGCTGGTTTGCCTATGAAGCTAAGCAGGGTTGGTCCTGGTTGGTCCCTGGATGGGAGACCAGTTCCCACTGCTGGTTTACCTCTGAAGCTAAGCAGAGTAGGTCCTGGGTGGTCCCTGGATGGGAGACCAGTTCCCACTGCTGGTTTACCTCTGAAGCTAAGCAGAGTAGGTCCTGGGTGGTCCCTGGATGGGAGACCAGTTCCCACTGCTGGTTTACCTCTGAAGCTAAGCAGAGTAGGTCCTGGGTGGTCCCTGGATGGGAGACCAGTTCCCACTGCTGGTTTACCTCTGAAGCTAAGCAGAGTAGGTCCTGGGTGGTCCCTGGATGGGAGACCAGTTCCCACTGCTGGTTTACCTCTGAAGCTAAGCAGAGTAGGTCCTGGGTGGTCCCTGGATGGGAGACCAGTTCCCACTGCTGGTTTACATCTAAAGCTAAGCAGGGTTAGGGTTGATTGTCCCTGGGAGACCAGATGTAGCTGGAAGTGATAAAAAAAAATCTGTTTTTTTCACATGAAGGAAAAACACTTGAAAAATGAACATGTGAAACTCCACACGGGTCCGAAAACTACGTGTCTGTATAATTAATTTGTTCACACGTGACTGAAAACCACATGCTTTTTTTTCACGTGATTATTCATGTGATTTCTGCCCTAGTTCTAAAGCAGTGGTTTGCTTTCCACTATATAGGGCAGTACTTTAGACCAAGGCCTATATAAGGTGAATATGGTACCATTTGGGACAAAGCCATGATAATGTAGACTTCTTTCTATTCTCTGGTGTCATTCTAAGGTCCTGTTGGTATTGTCTGACAGAGTTGAACCCAGTTAATTATGTTAGTGTTTTCTCTGATTAGTTGGCACTATGACTATGGTTTATTGTGTAAAGGGAAAATCAGGTAGATTGTCAAAAATTGAAATTTTGAGCAGGATGTTCTAACTCAGTTAGCAACTCCAGTTACAAGAAACAAATAGGAACCAACTATGGAGGGAAGGGGTGTTTTTTGCAGTAGGAAGCAGTAGGAGGCAGTCGAAGGCAGTAGGAGGCAGTAGGAGTTAGGAAGCAGTAGGAGGCAGTAGGAAGCTGTAGGAGGCAGTAGGAAGCATTAGGAGGCAGTAGGAGGCAGTAGGAGTTAGGAAGCAGTAGGAAGCAGTAGGAGGCAGTCGAAGGCAGTAGGAGGCAGTAGGAGTTAGGAAGCAGTAGGAAGCTGTAGGAGGCAGTAGGAAGCATTAGGAGGCAATAGGAGGCAGTATTGTTGACTTTTTGACTTCCTCTTTTAACCCAACCCCTCCAGAAGACACACATCCATACCACTCTGGGCGCCCAGAGAGCTGTTGTTGTGGGGGGTTAAGTGCCTTGCTCAAGGGCACAATGGCAGGCAATCGCATCTAGGATTTTGATACCACCCTCTGGTTGCTGGATCTCTTCTCTTAACCGCTAGGCTAGCTGCTGTGTGTGTTTGTGTGTGTGTGTGTGCGTGTGTGCAGTGGACTGCAGGGGGAGAGGTTCCAGATGTGGAGTGGGCAACCTGCCTGTTGGGACCCAAACACAGGAACTTCCCCTGACAGCAGAGATTAATCAAAGCCCAGGGAGTCTCTCTCCACGCAATACAGAGAGAGGGGGAGAGGGCAGAGAGAGAAAGATGGATGTGAGAGGGGTATAGGGTGAGAGAAAGAGAGAGAGGTGAGAGGGGTTTAGGGTGAGAGAAAGAGCGAGAGATGGAGGTGAGAGGGGTTTAAGGTGAGAGAAAGAGAGAGAGATGGGGAGAGAAAAAGGGGGAGAGATAATGAGAAAAAGAGAAGATAATTGAAAGGGAGTGAAAAGGTGAGACAAACGGTGGGAGGGGAGAGAGAGAGAGAGAGAGAGAGACACACAGAGAGAGAGAGAGAGAGAGAGACACACAGAGAGAGAGAGAGAGAGAGAGAGAGAGAGAGAGAGAGAGAGAGAGAGAGAGAGAGAGAGAGAGAGAGAGAGAGAGAGAGAGAGAGTATTTGAAAGACTGGCTTTTATCTCCTTCCTTTCATGGAGGAGGTGTCCTCTTCTCTCCTCTCCTCTTCAAGTCTCTTGATTTGTCGTTTGCTGCCCAGAGACGGAATGCAAGTCTGGCTAATGTGCCTTGTGTAAAGAGACTAGTATCAATTCCATGGTGGGAGAGGGAAGGAGCCGAGCATGCAGTCATTCTGGCACCAAGTCATATTTACAGCAGTGTCCAAGACAAAGTATAATTGGCAAAAATGTTGCATGATTATAAGTCAGCGTGTATACCCTACTCAATCAGCGTCTTAAAACAATAGCGACACCTCTAATGAAGGCTTGTTACGGGTGTGAAGCGCTCCTGGCCTGTGGAACTTCAGCTTGTCAGGACCAATCAAAATAGGTTTTTGGTTATTCAAGGAAAAAGAACCACAGACTTTGTCATAATCTTGGGGGGCCTGTCATGCCAAATAGTGTCCCCCGGCCAAATATTATCCCCCTCTGTGTCACAATGGGATTCGATGAGTTTTAGCTTCTGTTGCTAAGGCTGTTGCTAGAACTTGCAAAATTTGGACCGGATTACGTAATGAACCAAAGCGTCCGTTGCTATGCTGGTTGCTTGGCTCTATTTGATCTTGTAGGTTGAGAAGGAAAGGAGGATGCAGGCAGTTCTAAACGCTCACCTCAGAAACGCTCGCTCAGTCCGTGCATAATTATTACCTCAGAATTGCTCTCCAAGGACGGTGTTTTTGACAGTGACAACCTGCTGACTACCTGCTGCTTCAGAGGACCGAAAAGACTGGAAAGAGAACACTCTTTCTTTACCATATATTTGTCTTTATATACAGAAAGTAAATATTGTTAAATATTAATACATAATTGAAGCTGTTTTTAGATTGACGTTGCTAGCTACTGTACTTATTTACTTCAGCCTGCCTAGTCCGCTAGCCAGCTAGCTAGCCAGACAGCTTAACTGTTATTGTAGCTTTCTGTTTGTATGTAGCTTGCACTCCAATGGCATCCCTCGAGGAGATTTTCTTTTATCCTTCCAACCAGGCGAAGTACTTTGAAGACACCACTGATCTTAACAAGAGGTGCAACATTCAGAGAAATTCACAATCCAGGGTAACGCTAAGCAGTTAACTTCTATTAGATAACTGGACAGATATAGCTACGTGCAACCATAGTGAAGACACCTAGTTAAGGGCATTTGGAATCACCATAATTGCTCACAGCTACCCATTTGATCAGGTTTACCTTCTAGCTAGACACCTCAATATGACAGACATATCACTGTATCAGCGGAATGGTATCAAACATGTGGTTTCCATGCGGTTCCATTTACTCCATTCTGGCCATTATTAGGAGCCGTCCTCCCCTCAGCAGCCTCCACAGCCTCCACTGGTATAGTTATATGTCTGTCATATTTAAGAGATGGAGAGAGAGACAGCCAGAGAGAGACAGACAGCAGTGTAAATGTAATTAGACTTGAGTATCAACAACTCTCCTCTTCCAACTTGTTAGACAATCGTATCTACCTACGGGGGGAAGGATGACCAGCCACACAGGAGGGGGATTTTCACTAAGGAGGAGAAGGAGGCCGTGCTGACCGAGATGCATGCTGACCATTTCGGCGTGAAGCACATGATGGCCAAAACCTACCCTTCTTCTGACAGGGAATTGTCAAGGAGGTGGACAGGAGGTATCCCATCCACCAGAACCAGTGAGTCTGATTCAAAGAGTGGTGCCAGGAAAGTAACCTCTCCCTCAATGTGAGCAAAACTAAGGAGTTGATCGTGGACTTCAGGAGACAGTAGAGGGAGCACGCCCTAATCCACATCGACGGGAACGCAGTGGAAAAGGTGGAAAGCTTCAAGTTCCTCTGCGTACACATCACTGATAATCTGAAATTGTCCCCCCACACAGACAGGCTCTCCAGAGGGTGGTGTGGTCTGCCCAAAGCATTACCAGGTTCACACTGCCTGCCCTCCTGGACACCTACAGCACCCGATGTCACAGGAAGGCCAAAAAGAACATCAAGGACATCAACCACCCGAGCCACTGCCTGTTCACCCCGCTATCATCCAGAAGGCGAGGTCAGTACAGGTGCATCAAAGCTGGGACCGAGAGACTGAAAAACAGCTTCTATCTCAAGGCCATCAGACTGTTACGTAGCCATCACTAGGCAGCTTCCACCCGGTTACATAACCCTGTACCTTAGAGGCTACTGCCCTGTATACATAGACATGGAATCACTAGTCACTTTAATAATGTTTAAATACTACTTTAATCATCTCATATGTATATACTGTATTCTATTCTACTGTATTGTAGTCTATGCCACTCCCACATTGCTCGTCCTAATATTATATATTCCTTAATTCCATTATTTTACTTGTAGATGAGTGTGTATTGTTGTTTATTGTTAGATATTACTGCACTGTTGGAGTATCTCCAATAACATCTGCTAAACGTGTATGTGACCAATAAAATCTGATTTGATTTGTACTGTTTGAGTATTGCCCGAAGGTAAGGAGGGGAAGTTCCCCTAGCTTCTCCAAAGGCAAGCACCAGGGCCGTGAAGATGATAGCTTAGACGGCAAGCAAGTGGAGTGTGGTGACATGGGAGAACTTAGGAAGGTTGAACACTCTGGATAAGTTGCAGGGGTTTGATTGCACAAGCGGGGAGCCCAGCCAACAGAGAGTTGCAGTAGGGGGAAGGAGAAAAATTGTTGAGTGTCATCCACATAGCAATGATTGAAGAAACCAACGAGGATATGATGAAGCTGACTGAGTTGGTGTATAGAGAGAAGAAGCCCTGGGGGACACCAGTAGTGGTAAAGACAAAGATCCTCTCCATGCCACCTGGTAAGAGCGACCAGACAGGTAGGATGCAAACCAGAGTCTAAGATGCCAAGCACTGAGAGGGTGGAGAGGAGAATATGATGGTGTGTCGAAAGCAGTGGACAGATCAAGGAGGATGAGAACAGAGGAGAGAGAGTCATGAGTTGTATGTGTGAGTGTTGTCAGTGGGCCTATTATCACTGTCTAGTTACAGAGACTTGCTGCAGGGGGTTTACAGTATGTCACTGTCTAGTTACAGAGCCTTTCTGCAGGGGGTTTACAGTATGTCACTGTCTAGTTACAGAGCCTTACTGCAGGGGGTTTACAGTATGTCACTGTCTAGTTACAGAGCCTTACTGCAGGGGGTTTACAGTATGTCACTGTCTAGTTACAGAGCCTTACTGCAGGGGGTTTACAGTATATCACTGTCTAGTTACAGAGCCTTACTGCAGGGGGTTTACAGTATATCACTGTCTAGTTACAGATCCTTACTGCAGGGGGTTTACAGTATATCACTGTCTAGTTACAGATCCTTACTGCAGGGGGTTTACAGTATATCACTGTCTAGTTACAGAGCCTTACTGCAGGGGGTTTACAGTATATCACTGTCTAGTTACAGAGCCTTACTGCAGGGGGTTTACAGTATATCACTGTCTAGTTACAGAGCCTTACTGCAGGGGGTTTACAGTATATCACTGTCTAGTTACAGAGCCTTACTGCAGGGGGTTTACAGTATCTCACTGTCTAGTTACAGAGCCTTACTGCAGGGGGTTTACAGTATCTCACTGTCTAGTTACAGAGCCTTACTGCAAGGGGTTTACAGTATATCACTGTCTAGTTACAGATCCTTACTGCAGGTACATGTGATGTGTTGAGGGTGAAACATAAGTGATGCAGACACTGTGTAATCTCACCTTTGATTGGAATATAAAACAGTGCATCTTTAACATAACTCCATTTCGGAGGCCTGTGAACGTAGACATGGCATGAACTCTCTGCTTATGACCCTCACCTACCCAATCCTCAGTGTACCTAGGGGATTATCCTTTCAGCCTAGCGATCTGACATCTTGGAGACCCTTTCAGCCTAGCGATCTGACATCTTGGAGACCCTTTCAGCCTAGTGATCTGACATCTTGGAGACCCTTTCAGCCTAGTGATCTGACATTATGGAGACCCTTTCAGCCTAGTGATCTGACATTATGGAGACCCTTTCAGCCTAGCGATCTGACATCTTGGAGACCCTTTCAGCCTAGTTTTCTGACATTATGGAGACCCTTTCAGCCTAGTGACCTGACATTATGGAGACCCTTTCAGCCTAGCGATCTGACATATTGGAGACCCTTTCAGCCTAGTGATCTGACATTATGGAGACCCTTTCATCCTAGCGATCTGACATCTTGGAGACCCTTTCAGCCTAGCGATCTGACATCTTGGATACCCTTTCAGCGTAGCGATCTGACATCTTGGAGACCCTTTCAGCCTAGCGATCTGACATCTTGGAGACCCTTGCAGCCTAGTGATCTGACATTATGGAGACCCTTTCAGCCTAGCGAGTTGACATTTTGAAGACCCTTTCAGCCTAGCGATCTGACATCTTGGAGACCCTTTTAGCCTAGAGATCTTGGAGACCTCAAAAGCCGGGGCCACAAAGTAAAAAAAAGTCCCTGCTCATAGTCAAGGACCCAAAGTGAACTCGGAATACCTTACTCTGCGTTACCTCAGCTTCATGGACTGTCGGACCACCATCACATGCGTGTCAAATCTGTGTAGTGGGCCTCGTGGCGATCAGAACCAGGGGTTCCCCATGGAACAATGTCTCCCAACCGACAGAGGGAGGGTTCAGAGGTGGCGCGCCTGGGATTACTTTGGTACAACTGCTTTGGTTGGATGTGTTTACACGCCTAACAGGCTGGGAGCCTCGGGGCCTCCTATCAGGCCACTGAGAAAGAGCTGGGACACGTACACATTAACTGTTGAATTGATCTGATAGGGAGGTGTTTTCATCCACCACTTGACTGGGTAGATGGCTACTTCAACTACGTTCAGAAGGTAGCATACATGTGTCTAAATCACTCTTCAAAAAAAAATTTGTTCAGAATCAAAGCTATGTTGTAGGTCACTAACTTTACTGGTAAGATGACCACTTTATGAGCTTCACATGCTAACTCAGTTCCAAACTCCAAAATGCTTGCTCATTTTTTCCTCTAAGATTGATCAAAATTAACACTTTTTTTGGTTACTAGAGAGAGAGAGAGAGGGAGAGATAGAGAGAGAGAGGGAGAGATAGAGAGAGAGAGGGAGAGAGGGAGAGGGAGAGAGTGTGATTGTGTGTGTGTGCTCATTTGTTATTTACTTACTTATCTGCTAATCATACTGTTGTGAAGTTTCTATGTTTTATACAGATGGATATTTGTTTTATTTATTTTATTTTGTATTGTAATATTTGATTGTATTTAGATGATGTATCTTGATATGTAATGGTCTCTGTAATATACTGCAGCATTACAGGATATAGTTTTCATCGACTTATATATAAAGTGTTGAAGGTCTGTGTTCCAGTACTCATCACTGCACCTTAGTGACTGATATGTAAAGTGTTGAAGGTCTGTGTTCCAGTACTCATCACTGCACCTTAGTGACTGATATGTAAAGTGTTGAAGGTCTGTGTTCCAGTACTCATCACTGCACCTTAGTGACTGATATGTAATGTGTTGAAGGTCTGTGTTCCGGTACTCATCACTGCACCTTAGTGACTGATATGTAAAGTGTTGAAGGTCTGTGTTCCAGTACTCATCACTGCACCTTAGTGACTGATATGTAAAGTGTTGAAGTTCTGTGTTCCAGTACTCATCACTGCACCTTAGTGACTGTAAAGTGTTGAAGGTCTGTGTTCCGGTACTCATCCCTGCACCTTAGTGACTGATATGTAATGTGTTGAAGGTCTGTGTTCCGGTACTCATCCCTGCACCTTAGTGACTGATATGTAAAGTGTTGAAGTTCTGTGTTCCAGTACTCATCACTGCACCTTAGTGACTGTAAAGTGTTGAAGGTCTGTGTTCCGGTACTCATCCCTGCACCTTAGTGACTGATATGTAATGTGTTGAAGGTCTGTGTTCCGGTACTCATCCCTGCACCTTAGTGACTGATATGTAAAGTGTTGAAGGTCTGTGTTCCGGTAGTCATCACTGCACCTTAGTGACTGATATGTAAAGTGTTGAAGGTCTGTGTTCCGGTACTCATCACTGCACCTTAGTGACTGATATGTAATGTGTTGAAGGTCTGTGTTCCGGTACTCATCCCTGCACCTTAGTGACTGATATGTAATGTGTTGAAGGTCTGTGTTCCGGTACTCATCCCTGCACCTTAGTGACTGACATGTAAAGTGTTGAAAGTCTGTGTTCCGGTACTCATCACTGCACCTTAGTGACTGTAAAGTGTTGAAGGTCTATGTTCCAGTACTCATCCCTGCACCTTAGTGACTGTAATGTAAAGTGTTGAAGGTCTGTGTTCCGGTACTCATCACTGCACCTTAGTGACTGATATGTAATGTGTTGAAGGTCTGTGTTCCAGTACTCATCACTGCACCTTAGTTACTGATATGTAAAGTGTTGAAGGTCTATGTTCCGGTACTCATCCCTGCACCTTAGTGACTGATATGTAAAGTGTTGAAGGTCTATGTTCCGGTACTCATCACTGCACCTTAGTGACTGATATGTAATGTGTTGAAGGTCTGTATTCCGGTACTCATCACTGCACCTTAGTGACTGATATGTAATGTGTTGAAAGTCTGTGTTCCGGTACTCATCCCTGCACCTTAGTGACTGATATGTAATGTGTTGAAGGTCTGTGATCCGATGTTTACTGTTTTACCCACTTTGTATGTGTATACAGTGATGTTTTTAAGTTTTATTGCCAGGTATTACTGCACTGATGGAGCTAGAAACACAAGCATTTCACTGCATCTCCGATAACATCTGCAAATTTGTGTATGCGACTAATACATTTTAATTAGATTTTTATACCGTTCTATGCAATCAATGCTTATGCCATTATCAAACGTATCTCATTCCAGACTGCCCTCAAGCTTTTACTGATTATATAATTTCATGGACGTTGATGCTTGTAAGTCACCTCTAGTAAAAGTTGTGTTTGTATAAAAAAAATAACCAAATTGGCTTGCACTTCCTCCATTCTCTAAGGAGGAGGGACTGTATGGTCTAAGGTGTGGAGCACTTCCTCCATTCTCTAAGGAGCAGGAAACTCAATGGTCTAAGGTGTGGAAAACTTCCTCCATTCTCTAAGGAGCAGGAAACTCAATGGTCTAAGGTGTGGAGCACTTCCTCCATTCTCTAAGGAGCAGGGAACTGTATGGTCTAAGGTGTGGAAAACTTCCTCCATTCTCTAAGGAGCAGGAAACTCAATGGTCTAAGGTGTGGAAAACTTCCTCCATTCTCTAAGGAGCAGGAAACTCAATGGTCTAAGGTGTGGAGCACTTCCTCCATTCTCTAAGGAGCAGGGAACTGTATGGTCTAAGGTGTGGAAAACTTCCTCCATTCTCTAAGGAGCAGGGAACTCAATGGTCTAAGGTGTGGAGCATTCTTCTTGTGGGAAAGGAGATCGTTTATCAGTTATTGTTTACCGAAGGATGTACCAGAGAGAAAGTGATGTGGGGGGGGCGGGGGGGGTTTGTCAGCTCATTTGCAGGCAGTGGCCTCTGGGGAGCCACATGCGTACGCCTCTAGTACTGCCCTTCTCAACCGTCACACTTATCAAAATGTGACTGGGATACCTTTAGCACAAAACCAAGCCACCGTGAAACAACACCCCTCCCTTCCCCTCCCTCCATCCCTCAACCCTCCTCCACCCTGAATCACAAGGTGCCGCGGAGGGCAGTGGCCAAGCGATCATCAAACGGGAGCCTTCCACTTTGTTGTGGTCATCGTTGACAAATCAAAGTTCGCCCACTAAGCTCCCAGTTCGTAGGCCAAGGGTGAGAAGAAAGACGGGGGTTTTCTCAAATCAGTCACTCCCTTCTCATCTCATGAACACAGAGGGGTTGAGGTACGCCAACAAATCTCTGGTTGGTGAAATCACTTTGATCTCTGACCCCCTGTGCAAACGTTCACTTCCCCAGATGAAAGTGTATGGATATGGACACGGAGGAGTAACCTTCCATTGTTTTGGGAAAACCTGCCACTTTGGAGGAAAGCACCAATATATCAGCTTGGATTCCTGTTTCTTTGCTTTACAGTCTGTGAAGTGAGGAGATCAAAACACCAGTAAATGATGGTCTTCATACTGTTCTCTATAGACCAGTGGAAAGTTGAGAATTCAGTGTCAGCTGACTTCCCTGTTACAGCATCATCGCCTGACACACTTCTACTCCACCAATGACAGTTGAGTTATGATCAGGTGATGTCATAACTGAGACAGACTCAGTTTACAGAGGTCAGTTTACAAGGTCCAGACTCAGAGATTGGTTGATTATAACAGGTTTTTGAGTGTCCCTCGTATGTGTGTGTATGTATGTGTGTGTATGTGTATGTATGTGTGTGTATGTGTATGTGTATGTATGTGTATGTATGTGTATGTATATGTGTGTATGTGTATGTGTGTGTATTTATGTGTATGTATGTATGTATGTATGTGTGTGTGTGTGTGTGTGTGTGTGTGTGTGTGTGTGTGTGTGTGTGTGTGTGTGTGTGTGTGTGTGTGTGTATGTATGTATGTATGTATGTGTATGTATGTGTATGTATGTGTGTGTATGTGTATGTATGTGTGTGTATGTGTGACTGTTATATGGATGTGTGTGTTCTAAGTGAGTCTTGGTGGCCATTTTAGTCATTTTTCTTATAGCTTGGGGGTAGAAGCTGTTAAGAAGCCTTTTGGTCCTAGACTTGGTGCTCCGGTACCGCTTGCCGTGCGCTAGCAGAGAGAATAGTCTATGACTTGGGTGACAGCAGTCTTTGACAATATTTTGGGCCTTCCTCTACTTGACACTGCCAAGTATATAGGTCTTGGATGTCAGGAAGCTTGGCCCCAGTGATGAACTAGTCCGTATGTACTACCCTCTGTAGCACCTTACAGTAAGATGCCAAACAGATACCATACCAGGCGGTGATGCAACCAGTCACGATGCTCTTGATGGTGCAGCTGTAGAACATTTTGAGGATCTGGGGACCCATGCCAAATATTTTCAGTCTCCTGAGGGGGAAAAGGTGTTGTCGTGCCCTCTTCACCACTGTCTTGGTGTGTTTGGACCATGATAGTGTGTTGGTGATGTCGACACCAACTTTAAACTCTCGACCTGCTCCACTTCAGCCCCATCGATGTTAATGGCGCATTTTCGGCCCTCATTTTCTTGTAGTCGATGATCAGCTCCTTTGTCTTGCTCACATTGAGGGAGAGGTTGTTGTCCTGGTACCACACTGCCAGGTCTCTGGTCTCCTTCCTATAGACTGTCTCATCGTTGTCTGTGATCAGGCCACCCATTGTTGTGTCGTCAGCAAACTTAATGATGGCGTTGTAGTCATGCTTGGCCCCGCAGTCCTGGGTAAACAGGGAGTACAGGAGGGGACTGAGCACGCAACCCTGAGGGGCCCCAGTGTTGAGGATCAGGGTGGCAGATGTGTTGTTGTCTACCCATACCATCTGGGGGCGGACCGTCAGGAAGTCCAGGATCCAGTTGCAGAGGGAGGTGTTTAGTCCCAGGATCCTTAGCTTAGTGATGAGCTTTGTGGGCTCTATGGTGTTGAACACTGAGCTGTAGTCAATGAACAGCATTCTCACATAGGTGTTCCTTTTGTCCAGGTGGGAAAGGGCAGTGTGGAGTGTGATTGAGATTGCGTCATCTGTGGATCTGTTGGGACGAGCATCCGAAGATCACTCTGTCTTTCATCTCTCATAGTTGTTCGTAAGTGATTCTTGATCAATTTCAGGGTGGAAAAACTAAGTTCACAGGCAGCACTACTGACCGGAAGAGCAACTGCTATTTTGCACAAACGGAAAAGTCAATGGAACACCTCTTTGAATGGCTCCAGAAACACAGTGAACTCCAGTAAGTTGGTTAGACCCTGCATTCCAGTTTTATTTTTCCTTTCCAAAATCCTTTTGGCTTGATGCAGCTCGTATCTTAGATCATCCAAGTCTGATTTGTAGATCTCTGCAAACAAAAAAAGAGGTATCTCTTCCAGAAAGCTGTTGCTTTTGGGGTGGAGGGCTTGAACACCTTTCATTATTTTACAGCTGGGCTTGGAGAAGCGTCTCTGTAATTCACCAACCATAGTGTCAATGAGGATGATCTTTCGTTGCCTATTTGACACCCTTTCAATGCTGAGATTAAACTGTTTAGCAGTGTCTAAAACCTCTCTCCATAACTCCTCTAAGAAGGACTCATCTCTGTAGCCCTGAAATGTGTCCTGGAGTGCTTCAATGAGATCCTCTGCTCTAGCTAGATCCAGTGAGGGTGACTGAAGCACATCTGAAAAGAAACTTGGTGTCACCAAGCACTTTTTAAAATGTTGTTAAGAGCCCAATGAAAGGCCCCGTGACTTCACAGACCGATCACCACTGTACTCGTGGTCTATATCTTCAAGGACATGGAGTACAGCGGGTAGTCTGTCCATCAGATTGAGGCAGGCATAGTGCCTGCATGCCATCTGGTGTCACTGAGCTTTTGAAGCTCCCTATGCTGACCTTATGGTGAACGTAAGAGCCTGACATGAAAACGTACAATTTCTGTACTAAAGAAAAAAACATGCAGCTTCGGGTACAGACTTGACCGTATCAACAAGTACTAGGTTGAGGCAATGTGCATTGCAGTGCACATAGAACACATGTTTTGCAACTTCCTTTATACGTGCAGTCTACAACAAACCCACTGACTGGTAGATTCCATTTGACTACATACCTTGAGGTCCAACTGGAACAGCAAATGTGGATGATGATCCAGAGGGGACTGGGGGAGGGGGGGTGCTCTCTGTCACTGATGCTCTCTGAACTGCTGAGGTCCTTCCTGCCGGCAGCTATTAGACTATTTAATGCCTCACCGGGGTGCCGTGCCGTCGGCAACATAGAACGTATTGTTAATGTTCCGGTATCGTTTGCCGTGCGGTAGCAGAGAGAACAGTCTATGACTTAATGTTCCGGTATCGTTTGCCGTGCGGTAGCAGAGAGAACAGTCTATGACTTAATGTTCCGGTATCGTTTGCCGTGCGGTAGCAGAGAGAACAGTCTATGACTTAATGTTCCAGTATCGTTTGCCGTGCGGTAGCAGAGAGAACAGTCTATGACTTAATGTTCCGGTATCGTTTGCCGTGCGGTAGCAGAGAGAACAGTCTATGACTTGATGTTCCGGTATCATTTGCCGTGCGGTAGCAGAGAGAACAGTCTATGACCTGATGTTCCGGTATGGTTTGCCGTGCGGTAGTAGAGAGAACAGTCTATGACCTGATGTTCCGGTATCGTTTGCCGTGCGGTAGCAGAGAGAACAGTTTATGACTTGGGTGACTGGAGTCTTTGACAGCATTTTAGGGCCTGCACCGCCTGGTAAAGAGGTCCTGGATGGCAGGTAGTTTGACCCCAGTGATGTACTGGTCCGTACGCACTACCCTCTGTAAGGGGCGGACTGAAACAATAATTCCGGCCGGGAATAAGACTCCATCCCAAGCCCCCCTGTCCACAAAAACCACCAGACCGCTGATTTTGTAGGCTAACCCTTTTTGTTGATGTAACGGGTACCAAACTAGTTAAACATTTGGTCACTATGTTCATCTGGGAAGTTATCCACATTACAAAATACAAACATTTGGGACAGACCAACAAGTAGCCTATCTGAACACTGAGTTTTCAAGGTATGCTATGGCTATGGGTGCACCCTCAAAAACTCACTAGGAATACACCAATCATAGCACATACAAATGTACAAGGCTAGACACACAAAACAATTAGTCTACACTTTTTAAAAAGAGAATGAGATATACAGAGCTCAAATGTTCAAATGATTATCTTTATATTCAAGCATCAAGCATATCAAAAGTATAAAAACCTTCACACACACACACATTCACTGAACTTGAAGATAAGCTACATGAATGTAAGTAAGTAGAATAAAAAAGTTTAAAAAGCACTCCTCTACAAAAAAATGTAGATTTTAATGCTCACTCACTGGTGCCCATAAAGCAAACAGCACAAAAATAAACACATCTATACACTGAGTCAATGAAATTGAACATTGGCTACATAACTGCAAGTATAATACGAAAGTCCAAAAAACATGCCTCTGTACAAAAGCTTTAACTCACAGCAAATGTTCTTTCACCCTTGTCAGCCTGTTAAGGAAGAGTCATAGCATAGCTACTTCAGAGTAACCAGTAAGTAATTACCACTAGTTAACCAGTAGGCGGCTCAGTAACTCACTGCTCTGCCATCTTGTCAATGATGTCATCTTTGTCAAGTCCCATAAGAATCTCCTTCTCTGTTGCCATCAAAAGGAATGCTTCAAGGTTCTCTTGAGTGAGGGAGGTTCTTAGGCGGTTCTTCACGAATTTCAGGGTGGAGAAGGTCCTCTCACAAGCCACCTGAGTGATGGATAGGGTGAGGAGGAAATTGTAGCCCAAACCAATGATGTGATACGTATCCATGAGCAGCTTGTACTGAGACAGGAGAAGATAGCAGCATATCGGGCAGTTTTTACATGTGGAACAACTTCTGCTCACCAACTCCACACTTTCATCAGGATCCTCAAAGCCTTCCCCTGATTCATCACTGGCGGCGGCGGCCCTGGTGTTGTACTCCTCCAATGCCGACTGTTTCAGTCTTTCCCATGTTCATCTTCAAATTCCAGTAAGCATTTGCTGAGCTCCTTCATGGCTGTCTTTGGAAGGACCTTTTCTCTGATCTCAGTGCTTGGGATTTATGCAGGAGACATCTGCACACAGCACTGCATTTGCTGCATAACGGTGGTGAATACCTTCAACAACAGTGTCCAGTACCACATTGTGGATGTTGATTTTGTAATACATGTCTGCATTAGCAATGGGCTCGTCTTCTGCCAACTCACCTGGCTTTCCCTTCTTTTGTTTTGTTCTCTTCTCTGGGAGAGCAGTCTGAGCTTCGGCATCACAGTCCTGCTGCTCCTCCAGAATGCCATTGGCCTAATCAACAAAGTCGTCTGCTGCCCTCTTCACACCCTCAAAGTCTCACACTTTCTCAGGTTATCCTCCATTCCCATCACCAATTCCTGTGCTGTTATGATATCTATGCCACTTGTTTGCAAGTATTTAGAGAGAGGGGAGGTCTGCTCAAAAACCTGTGAAAAACCTCAGTTGTAAGTATGGTTTCATACTTTAGGAGAGCATCCTTGTACCCTTGGGCCTTGCTTCGGATGGCAGGTTTTATGGTCACATCCTTTTCAAATCTTTCCGTAGTGATGTCCACATCCGAGTAAAGTGCACAGTCAGGCTTTGCAAAGTTCCAAATACTTTCCTCAAGGCCTCGTCTTTGGCCCACCAGCGTGCTTCACCAATTACATCAAGCCGTCTGTGTCTCCTGTTCTCACTGGTTTCCGCCCATAGCTTCATGCGCTTGTAGGAATCTCGAACAAACACTGCAATGTAATTCAGTAGTGAGAAAAGGGGATTCACTTGCCACAACAACCCCAGTGGTGTCAGTTAGCACAAGGTTAAGGACATGAGTAACACCATATTCCTTCGACCTCATGGCTTGGTTTTTGCTGTGATAACTTATATAGACAGGTGTGTGCCTTTCCAAATCATGTCCAATCAATTGAATTTACCACAGGTGAACTCCAATCAAGTTGTAGACACATCTCAAGGATGATAAATGGAATCTGGATGCACCTGACATCAATTTTGAGTCTCAAACAAATCAAATCTAACGTTATTGGTCAGATACACGTGTTTAGCAGATGTTATTGCGGGTGTAGCGAAGTGATTCTAGCTCCGACAGTGCAGTAATATCTAACAAGTAATTTCTAACAATTACACAACATACTGTATACCCAATACACACACATCTAAGTAAGTAATGAATTATGACTATATACATACAGTTATGTGGACGAGCGATGTCAGAGCGGCATGTACTAATATACCGTAGAATAGTATAGAATACAGTATATACATATGACATGAGTAATGCAAGATATGTAAACATTATTAAAGTGACTAGTGTTCCATTTCTCATAGCAAAGTTTGTGATTAATTATGAAAATAAGGTATTTCTAAAAACCTGTTTTTGCGTTGTCATTATTGTATTTAGATTGTTGCATTCAATCCAAAATGAAGTGGTCTGTATACTGTAAACCACTCAATAGGAGGTCACTGGCTATAGGAGGACCACAGCGCAGACAAGCCAGACGTCTGTCATTGGGGAGAGACAAACAATATCTCCAGGATATGTAGGCCTATTACACTGACATCTAAAGTCTGATAGAGAGAATAAAACAGAGACTGATACATATTGTGAACAGAGACAGACAGAGGTTTGTTGGACATACTAACAGAGTTGCCTGCTGACGCTCCTTCTGCACTGCTGCCAAAACATGAGGTTGCTACAACCTAGCCTTTGAATGAAAGTTTACAACGTAGTTGCACACAGGCCGAGTGAAAATGTTGAGGTGACACATGGACAGACAGAGACACATTCAATGACTTGCACATTCTTGCCTGCATCTAGCTGATCTAGGGTGCAATCATTAGTCCAACAGTTGCAAGCAAGAGTTTTTATTGGACAAATTCAGGTATATTTATCCCCGTTTCGTTCCGTTTAAATGTTTTCCGCAGACAATTGGTGGAACTCCCTGACAAGCAACAAATTAGCAAGCTAGCTAGCTAGCTAAATACATTTTCTGAGCTAAGTTAGCTAGCTAGTTAACATGACTCAAAGTTGATAGCATATTCTCCCTGAATGAGAAAATTAATAAAATTAACAGTTGCTGAAAGTACTGTTAAGAGGATTTAGCTATGCTAGGTTAGCTTGACAAATTACAGTAGCTTAGCTGGCTCATACTAACTAGCTCACATCAGCTAATCTTGGAAGTCCTAATATGGATGCTGTGTTCTTAGATCAACAAATAAGTAAAATGCAGTCACAAAAGTAATCTGTGGATTCACAAATGTTGTCACATTTACAAGAACATATTTGACCACTGTTATGTTTGCAAAGTAAGAAATATGTTTGTAAAATATTCTGTGTTAACCAGAAAAAACCTGTCTTGCATTTATTTGTTAATCATCATTTGTTTTTGGTAATGACTCCTTTGTTTTCGGATCATGAAACATTATATATTTTAATGGCCCAGTGCAGTTAAAAACACGATTTTTCTGTGTTTTCCACACTATGAGGTCAATACTGTGAAATTGTGAAAATTATGATAATTCCGTTTTAGTGTAACACATTTGTTTTGGTGGGATATAAATTTGTGCCTCCAGGCGGTAAATTAATTAATATACCATTAATAAAGAAACTTTCCAAACTCTCTGCCAATAACAGTTAGTTTTCACTTTTTAGAAATATATCTCCATAATTACTATGCAAACAGACACAGAAAAAGGGAGTTTAACAAAATAATTCCACCCAAACTATACAGTATTATTTTGTATATTTAGGTTAGAAATTACTTAATTCAGCTAATAGACACCCAGAACTGAATAGTGGACTTCATTAAAGAAAGAAGTAGGGGGAAACCACTGTTGTTTAGAGCAGAGGAGCGTTGAGCAGTATGGTAGAAAAAATCACTATATATTGTGCTCTTCTATCGCATGTGCAATAATATTGCATGCCTTGATGGCAGCTTTGTCCCAACCAGCTTCATGAGGTAGTCACCTGGAATGCATTTCAATTAACAGGTGTGCCTTGTTAAAAGTTAATTTGTGGAGGTAGGGTTGGTTTACAGAAGATAGCCCTATTTGGTAAAAGACCAAGTCCATATTATGACAAGAACAGCTTAATCATTACTACGGGGGGCTACCGTAGTTCGAATCCAGGCTGTATCACATCCGTCCATGATTGGGAGTCCCATAGGGCGGCGTACAATTGGCCCAGCATCGTCCAGGTTTGGCCAGGGTTGGCCGTCATTGTAAATAAGAATTTGTTCTTAACTGACTTGCCTAGTTAAATAAAGGTAAAAAAAAAAAAGGTCAGTCAATCCGGAAAATATCAAGAACTTTAAACGTTTCTTCAAATGCAGTTGCAAAAACCATCCAGCGCTGTGATGAAACTGGCTCTCATGAGGACCGCCACAGGAAAGGAAGACCCAGAGTACCTCTTCTGCAGAGGATAAGTTCATTAGAGTTAATTAACTAAACCTCAGATTGCAGCCCAAATAAATACTTCACAGAGTTCAAGTAACAGACACATCTCAACATCAACTGTTCAGAGGAGACTGTGTGAATCAGGCCTAAATGGTCGAATTGCTGTAAAGAAACCACTACTAAAGGACACCAATAAGAAGAAGAGACTTGCTTGGGTCAAGTAACACGAGCAATGGACATTAGACCGGTGGAAATCTGTCCTTTGGTCTGATGAGTCCAAATTTGAGATTTTTGGTTCCAACCGCCGTGTCTTTGTGAGATGCAGAGTAGGTGAACGGATGATAGCTGCATTTGTGGTTCCCACCGTGAAGCATGGAGGAGGAGGTGTGATGGTGTGAGGGTGCTTTGCTGGTGACACTGTTGGTGATTTATTTAGAAGGCACACTTAACCAGCATGGCTACCACAGCATTCTGCAGTGATACGCCATCCCATCTGGTTTTTCAACAGGACAATGACCCAACACTCCTCCAGGCTGGGTAAGGGCTATTTGACCAAGAAGGAGAGTGATGGAATGCTGCATCAGATGACCTGGACTCCAGAATCACCCGACCTCAACTCAATTGAGATGGTTTGGGATGAGTTGGACCACAGAGTGAAGGAAAAGCAGCCAGCAAGTGTTCAGCATACGTAGGAACTCCTTCAAGACTGTTGGAAAAGCATTCCAGGTGAAGCTGGTTGAGAGAATTTCCATTAGTGTGCAAAGCTGTCATCAAGGCAAAGGGTGGGTACTTTGACGATTCTCAAATTACTACATGATTCCATATGTGTTATTTCATATGTCTTCACTATTCTACATTGTAGAAAATAGTAAAAATAAAGAAAAACCCTTGAATGAGTAGCTGTACAACTGTCGGGTGAGTGTCGTGCACAACCTTTCGAAGGTAGTGTTCGAGACAAGAGAAATACGCAAATTTACAGTAAGGTCTCGAGAATCGATACCTTAATTCTCGTCTTTGAGAATATATCCTTAATTCTAAAGAAATAGTTTAAAGTTGTTTGAGGCATAATTCACAAACACTCACCTGGAAGAGAAAGGGGTTCAAAAGTGTTACCAAGCAGGAGGAAGTTTGTTTACAGGTGATTATCACCTCTGCACCTCACAGGGCCCTTTGTAACACAAACAAAAGAGGCTCCCTGACGTTTCGGTGGCGCTCTTTTGACACCCCGATCCCTCTCAAGAGGAAGTGTCCACTCACTGTTTCCCGTGGAGTGCCTTGCCACTTACTAAGGCCACATGTTTCCCATTGAGAACAGTTAACTTCCATCTAGACATATTTCCGTAAGCCTGTGATTCAAACCAGAGACAAAGGAAGGGTCTCTTTTGGTGGTGGGCTTCTTCTTCAAAAGCTTCAGACAGCCCCAATACAAAAATGATCTGAGCTGCGTGGAATTCTGCTATGCTTTTAATCCCTGGCATATCTGTGCCTTCCAGAAGGTGTATTAAAGATGATTTTACACTTCATTATTGCTAATGGAGCTCAAAAGCATGATGGGGAACGAGAGGAGACATGTTTCATTCGCGGCCCAGGTCAGGTTTACATATTTATTACATTCGCTCCTATCCACCGATAAGGTAAATAAGGCTTTGATTTTATAGGCCGCTTCAGTGAACCGTCTGTCTGCCCGTTTGAATTAGAGGAGCCCTAATCAACCAAATGTTTGACAAATTTGATAACGTCTCCACGGTCTGATGCATTTTCACAGGCCTGCACTTCAAAGGTATAGCTTTCATCCATATTCCTCATTCTGTCTGGTTTAATTGTCGCCATACTCAACACAATGGACTAGGCCTGTCGAGGTGCTGTGTCGACTTATGAGCAGACCTGGGTTCAAATAGTATTCATTTTCTTGGATGTATTCAGCTTTACTTGGTTGAGCTGGCCTGGCGCATTTGAACCAATGGAACAGTCCCAAAAGTGCAAAGCCCACGCATATGGCACTCCCACGCAGGCTCATTCAAAAGTTCAACGTATTTGCTTTCTTACTCCTACCTTGACTTTATCGTTCAGCTGTTTGGCTGACTTATATGGCGAAATCAGAAATGCATGGTTTTACAATTATCCTGTAGTAAGACTATAGAAAATGCATTATATGCAATTACTGTACATATATATACTCTAATCACTAGCAGTTATCAAAAGACCTGACCTCATGAGGTGGTGGGACAAACCTTTATTTCCCTTAATATTATTAAATATTGACCTTATATTAGCCTAACTTGTTAGAAAACCTTTACATGTAAATAGGAATTAACCTTTCCTCTTAATGTTCCCACTCTCCATTTTAAATGTCCACATTTGGATTCAATGAGCGAAATTCTGCTTCGCATTCTTACCGCATCAAAGCATTCCACGTATGGCACTATAGGACGGAGATGGATATAAATGTGTGAAAAGTATGAGCTCCTCAAAATGCAAATTACAAATCAGTAATTAATTATGTTTGCATCTAAAGTTTGACATATTGTGGGTAAAATTGGTTTGAGATACTGAGAATGCCTGTGCACCTACATGCCTATGATTTCAAATCAAAGAGGCCTCCTGTTCTTTCAAGACAAATAATACATGCAGGTATTACATTGAACAAAGTTAATTTACATGCAGGTATTATACTGCACATATTATACCGCAAGTAATTTACATAGACAAGCACAGCAGCACAGCAGTTTACATGCTATCTGCTTGCATTGCAAACACTTGGAATTGGACCCTCAGCAACTAACCTATGTTAACTTATAAAATAAGTTGCCATCCAAATGTTGCAATAGTAAACTCAACAACATCCAAGAGGAAAAACAATTATCCAGCTAACAACTCAAACAGCTATATACATTTGCAAGTAAGTGCATGAACATTGATTTGGCTGAATTAGCTAGCTAGCTTGCTAACTAGCTCCACTTAGATAGATAGGTACTTTATTGATCCCAGCTACGAGCAGCTACGAAAAAACACAGGGCAGGTGCAAAATGCCAGAACAAAATACACAAAAGACAGATACATGATACATGATACAAGAAGTCTGGAGTGCAAAAAGCTATAGGTTGGGAACTGATGTTGGGCGATTAGGTCTGGCTCGCAGTCAGAATTTCAATTAATCACAAAGGTGTTCGATGGGGTTAAGGTCAGGGCTCTATGCAGGCCGGTCAAGTTCTTCCACACCGATCTCGACAAACCATTTCTGTATGAACCTCGCTTTGTGCACGGGGGCATTGTCATGCTGAAACAGGAAAGGGCCTTTCCTAAAATGTTGCTACAAAGTTGAAAGCACTGAATTGTCTAGAATGTAATTGTAGGCTGTAGCGTTAAGATTTCCCTTCACTGGAACTAAGGGGCGTAGCCTGAAATTCCTCCACCAAACTTCACATTTGGCACTGTGCATTCGGGCAGGTAGTGTTCTCCTGGCATCCGCCAAACCCAGATTTATCCGTCAGACTGCCAGATGGTGAAGCGTGATTCATCACTCCAGAGAACATGTTTCCACTGCTTAGAGTCCAATGGTGGCGAGCTTTACACCACTCCAGCTGATGCTTGGCATTTCACATGGTGATCTTAGGCTTGTGTGCGGTTTCTCGGCTATGGAAACCGACGCTCCCCATCCAACCTGACAGAGCTTGAAAGGATCTGCAGAGAAGAATGGGACAAACTCCCCAAATACAGGTGTGCCAAGCTTGTAGCGTCATACCCAAGATGACTCGAGGCTGTAATCGCTGCCAAAGGTGCTTCAACAAAGTACTGAGTAAAGGGTCTGAATACTGATGTAAATGTAACATTTCAGTTTAACATTTTTCATAAATTTGCTAACATTTCTAAAAACTTGTTTTTGTTTTGTCGTTATGGGGTATTGTATCATTATGGGGTATTGTATCATTATGGGGTATTGTATCGTTATGGGGTATTGTATCATTGTGGGGTATTGTATCATTATGGGGTAGTGTGTCATTATGGGGTATTGTATCATTATGGGGTATTGTATCATTATGGGGTATTGTATCATTATGGGGTATTGTATCATTATGGGGTATTGTGTCATTATGGGGTATTGTATCATTATGGGGTAGTGTGTCATTATGGGGTATTGTATCATTATGGGGTAGTGTGTCGTTATGGGGTATTGTATCATTATGGGGTAGTGTGTCATTATGGGGTATTGTATCATTATGGGGGTATTGTATCATTATGGGGTATTGTATCATTATGGGGTATTGTATCATTATGGGGTATTGTGTCATTATGGGGTATTGTGTCATTATGGGGTATTGTATCATTATATTGTGTGTAGATTGATGAGGGAAAACAACAATGAAATCAATTTTAGAATAAGGCTGTAACATATCAAAATGTGGAAAAAGTCCAGTGGTCTGAATACTTTCTGAATGCATTGTATATGATGTCTCTATAGAAAGTATGGACCCGATGGCCCCTCTCCTGGTTAAACTAATCTCTGGGACTTCCCTCTGACCCTATGGCCCCTCTCCTGGTTAAACTAATCTCTGGGACTTCCCTCTGACCCTATGGACCCTCTCCTAGTTAAACTAATCTCTGGGACTTCCCTCTGACCCTATGGCCCCTCTCCTGGTTAAACTAATCTCTGGGACTTCCCTCTGACCCTATGGCCCCTCTCCTGGTTAAACTAATCTCTGGGACTTCCCTCTGACCCTATGGCCCCTCTCCTGGTTAAACTAATCTCTGGGACTTCCCTCTGACCCTATGGCCCCTCTCCTGGTTAAGCCAGTTCACATTAGATGAGAAACAAGTACAGCACATTACCAGTCTCGAGGGTTGACCCCATTCTGTTGTATCTAGGATTGAACTATTTCACCATGATCTATTGATTTGGACGCTCTGTGAATCCATTTACGTTTGTTTCAGGCCTTTTGGAAACTATTTTCTCTATCAGCGAAAAGGAATTAGCTTGCATTTTTGGGGGTTTGGTGCATATTACATCTAATTGAATTACTTAGCCTATCCCGCTAGGCGCCCTCCCTCCAGCTTTTAAACATTGGGCAATCCCAACTGTGTCACCAATGGAAGCCTTCCCTAGGTGGGACAGTTATTCAATAAAGCCCTTATTAAAGCCACAGAACTTATACACCCGTAATTGTTTTAAAAAACGGGGGTGATTAAAGGCTAGAATGAATAACTCCTCAGGAGAAAAGGACCTGGCCAGGTTTGCGTTTATCTGGGAGGTGGGCCCACCGTTGAAGGCCTACAGACAGTATTCCAATTACGGAAATCACACAGGAAAAAAATTATTAAGGGTTGGGGGCTAGGAGGGAGGAGCTTCCTGTGTTGTCTACCATGTACAAAGGGCAACATTAATAAGCTCCCCTTTTGACTTAAAATGTAATTTTACACGGCCCATATGTCAATCGTGAAATCGGTACAGATGATGTAACAATTATAGGGTTTTGTGAGGGCTAGGAGGGAGGTGCTTCCTGTGTTGGCGTTCTCCGAACAGCAGGGAGTCGTCCTTGATTGAAACCATGGCGAGGCCCACTCCAGGTCTCAATACGCAGGGTCATTTGATAGAACCATTTCCTGTCTTTTTTTAACAAATCATAATTTTTTATTTTCTGTGTGAACGTCATATAAGCTTGTGACTTCGGTTTATGGAAGTTGTAGCCTAAACAAAAGTTTTCCGCTCCCCCAATCGAAGACCATACCAAGGACTTAGTTGACTGCTTCAGGGGATCATTAATATATGAGAGTGATATCAAGCCCAGTGGACACAAAGTCAACATATAGCATAACCTCTTCACTGGCCTGAACCACTTACAGATAGTGGGGAGACATGTCTCCCATCACAGGATGAAGGAGAGAAAAACCAGGAAGGACCACAGCAACCTTTACTGGGCAGGGAGAGGAATAATAGTTTTAGCTGGATGTTTATTTGAACAGAAGAGGGAGAGGTCGCAGTAGGACTTAGGGAGTAATGAAGTCAAGCTGGAATAAAACAGACCTCCTAGCAGCTCTGGTCACCATGCTGCCGGAAGGTCACCCCCAACTGGGATCGGATGCCATGGCAACGGAAACACCACATTCTCTGCCAAAAAGCAATAGAACTTCAAGAGAGCATTATGGGTTTTGTGGTTTTGACTGATGGAATCTGTAGTTTTCCCATGTTTTTGTTTACTGACACTCTTTAACTCTGTCTCCCAGGAGGACGGCTCAGATGTGCTTTTTAGGCCATGTATCCTCAAATACTCCTTTCACCTACATCACCTTGCTGTTCATACAAAGCCTCAGTTTGACAAGATAAAACAAACAACATCTGCATCCAAATAACTCCTGGTAATCCAACGCTTGCCGTTACCCCTCCATCTGTACTCATCTGTTTCCTCTTCCCTTTCAGCCCACTCTCGGCCTTGTCAGAGCTATGCTCATGTGCTTCACTCAAAGCTTGTCTCATGTTTTGATTGCAGGTTGAATACATGATTTATTAGATGTTAAGGGCTCCATTGTGAACTTTAAATTGCAGTGTGTTGTATTTGCTTAATGAATGGAGATCAAAGAGGAGTAATAACGGGTGAATGTGGGAGGCTGAGAGGTTTGGGCTTGTTTCGCCTAATTGCTGTCTGGAAAGGAAAACATTTAATAAAGTCAAGTTTTGAAAAGTTCACGCTCGGTTACAGACGTGGTCAGGGGAGGCTTAGTACAACTCGTACGTTCTTAATTCGGCAAAAGCCAGATTAATGTGCTTTTGGCACCTGTGTTTAATTTGTCAATTTCTGCTGTCTTTGAAGGTTCATCGTTTCCCCATTACTCTACCGTTGGAACAGGCGGTCAGGGACATATTCAAACAGAATTACTCTACAGTACTGTTGGAACCATATGATTACCATAGAATTAAGAATTATAAGAGTGTATTCAATGAATACTTAGAAAAAAAGGTTCTGGATAGAACCAACAAGGGTTCTATTGCTTGCTTCATGCATATATGGCACACCTAAAGGTTCTATAAAGAACCCCAGGGGTTCTTCTTCGCTGAACCAAAACTGGTTCCATATAGATCCCTTGGGCTCTGAAAGAGAGCGACATGGCACTACACATTTTTAGAGTTAACACACAGGAACTGTATTTGAACACACTGCAGGGGTTCAGAGGGCAACATACAACATAAGTAGCTAACTATGAAGAACAATATACACATATCACACAACTTACTTTGGGCACGCACACCATCCCACGAGTCCAGAGATATGAGTGGGTTCAGTTGTTGATAGGCAGAGACAGAGATGTTGCTCTCTGCCACTGCTTGAGGGAGACTGACAGTATTGTGTGACCTGCAGAGTCAAGAGGATGGGCATATGTCCGGCCCCCCTAGCAACCTATCAAGGCACACAGGTCAGAAAGAATTTGAGAGGCAGGTTAATGTTACCCCCCCAGACTCTCCGGCTCAGGTTGTGGGGGATGGGGAGTGGAGTATGCAGCTCAGGGTTGGGGGTGCTGATAACAGTAACATAACAGTCACTGGCAGGAAACATAACAGTAACATAACAGTCATTGGCAGGAAACATAACAGTAACATAAACTGATATGCTCACTTCGAGGCAAGCAACATTAAACCATACATGAGAGCACCAGCTGTTCCGGACGACTGTCTACCGGTAAATAACACTCACATCTGCAGCTATGTAGTTCTTTGAAAGGCTGGTCATGGCTCTCATTTATTTAACCTTCATTTTACTAGGCAAGTCAGTTAAGAACAAATTCTTATTTTCAATGACGGCCTAGGAACAGTGGGTTAACTGCCTTGTTCAGCGGCAGAACGACAGATTTTTACCTTGTCAGCTCAGGGATTTGATCCAGCAACCTTTCAGTTACAGGCCCAACACTGTAACCACTGGGCTACCTGCCGCCATCAACACCATCATCCCAGAAACCCTAGACCCACTCCGATTCTACAACAACACTGCCCTTGCCAACCTGGACAAAAGGAACACCTATGTGAGAATGCTATTCATTGCACAGCATTCAACACCATAGTGCCCTCAAAGCTCATCACTAAGCTAAGGACCCTGGGAGTAAACACCTCCCTTAGTTCAGGTATGTTTATCCATGTTTCATTCCGTTTGCTTCCATTGAAGAAATATTTTTCAACAAAATCGGTGGAATGAATACACCCCTGATCAAACGCGAACATAGTTCACTTTCATAGCATTCACATAAAAACAGCATGAACATTTTGCTGGTTATATAATTCCTTCTTGCATGTACGCACTCTCCTCCTCTCACCTTTTCCCTTTGCTTGTGGACTTCAGTGCACAACACATCAGCTGTCTGAGATCAGGTGAAAAAACCTCTCCAAGCCAAACCTTCATATAATAACCGCTAACCGCTACACACAGCCTACATCAGTGTCACCATATTAGCTAACGACATATTCAACATAGAGAATTAACACGTTAGTAAACCCGCTAAAATCATGCAGTACATTGTACAGTCAGCAAACAGTTTATTAAATTAATAAAACCAAAAACGTACCTTGACTTGGAAGAGTTCCAGTGTTAGATAGCCGTAGCTAACATAGCATCCCTCTCTGTTTGAGCCAGGTGTTTGAGTAGGCTAAACTAGCTAGCTGTATTCGCTAGCTAAGTGAAAGTGAAAACAATACAACAAAATATAGCTATCTCTTCGGCTGTCCCCATAGAATAACCCTTTTTGGTTCTATCGTAGAACCCTTTTGGGTTCAATAATAGAGCCCTATTGGGTTCCATGTAGGACTCTTCCAAAGAGGTTTCTACCCAAAAGGAAGAACCGTTTTGGACCACTTTTTTCTAAGAGTGAACACTTGAAGCCCAACAGTGAAATAAGACACATCAGTGTGACATCTAAGTCTGAATTCAATTTGATTCGTTTCAAGATCAAAGGTGATAAAATAAAAACTATGCCAGCTCCTGCTCATCCCGGTCAACTCTTCTGCTGATAGCTGCTTTAATAGCTGTTTCCATCCACTGTTTTTATACCGTTAAAAAAACACGATAGGTGTGATGGAAACATGACGTTTCGGTACATTTTTATAAATGTCAACAGATCATTTGTTCGTTTGACATGGTGGGATCTTTTTGCGTCCTTAAAATTCATTTTGCAAGAAATGGCGGACATTTTTAAATAATAACCATCATATCAAAGTAAACTTGGACTCACGCAATGATATGGTGTGTTCCTCCCACTACGAGTCAGGAAACCATGCTGTTTATTAGGCTAGAGATTGAGATTAAATCAATTATGCTAAACTTCACAGGGTGGTGAAATTACACGGTGATCTTGATGCTCCTTTCCAATATTGAGGGTCTTATTCTGGTGACATGATGATCGATACTTGACTGCCGTTTAAGAACTAAAAATATTCTTAGACTAGGAGAGCCTATCCTCTGTGAGCTGTTGGCTAGAGCACACATGCCAGGACCAGAGTTGTGACAAAACTATTGGCAGAGTTGAAACACATTGAACTTTATTCTGTGCATAAAAAACTTAAGTGAAAAAGTACATTTTGTTTGCACATCAAGGCCGTTTGGTGGAAACACACCACTTGTGGACAAATATGCATATTTTGCATGAAAATCTGTCGCCAATTGGATGGAAACATTGAATTGAAATGTGGACTGTTCTGAACTGTGTGTAAAAAGTACTGACGTGCTTCACCTGAATTTGGATGTTTAACCTTTTTACATTTTTTTTAATTAAAATTGTAGTCATTTAGCAGACACTCTTATCCAGACTACTTACTGTTAATGGATTCATCTTAGTTACAGTAAAGTAGCTACGTAAGACCTATCCAAATTTCTCACTGGCATTTCTTGGACAATTTCTGTAGTTCTACATTTCAGTTGCATAATCAATTATTTATTAATCAAAGCGTTATTAAACAACTTTCCTCACAAAGAAATGACATTATCATATGAAACAGAGAGGAAAACCTATAAACTTTGAGGAGGATACCTCCACCCTCCCCATCTCTGAAGTTAACCGCTGCACTCGGCCCTCTCCCTTCTGCAGATCATTAGTGACCCTGCTCTGCATCTGGTCTTTGATGCCTGTGAGGTCTGATGTGTCTGTCACAGCCAGGCTAATTCACAACACTACCCACAGCCACCTGTTCCTCCACGTCGGTCCCTGGCTCAGCTACAGCTGCAGGTTACAGCTTCCCTCTTCAGACTTTTACAGGTTGTGTTGCATCAACAAATGGTTGCCTGCCATGTCGGGCACCAGATTGCTATAACATATGATGTGGTTAGCTGATAACCTAAAATACCTTTCCAGGCATTGTAAGATCTGGCTTGTGTCAGCAACGTCTGAGCAAGGGAACACGGCCTGAGACTGCTCCTCAAAGCTCTGGAGGATAATGGGGTCACTAGTTTTAGAGTGCTACTTAAATGAAAGTATCCTTCTGGGGCTTTTTGGGGCTATCTTCAAGAGGTCGGAGAGAAAAGCCAATCCAGACATATTGTAGAGAAGAAACGCTAGTGGGCGTGGCCTTTTGTGGAGAAGAAAGGCTAGTAGGCGTGGCCTTTGGTGGAAAATAAAGGCTAGTGGGCGTGGCCTTTGGTGGAGAAGAAAAGCTAGTGGGCGTGGCCTTTTGTGGAGAAGAAAAGCTAGTAGGTGTGATCTTTGGTGGAGAAGAAAAGCTAGTGGGCGTGGTGTTTGGTGGAGAAGAAGTGCTAGTGGGCTCGGCCTTTGGTGGAGAAGAAAGGCTAGTGGGATTCACCTGGCCGGTCATGGAAAGTTAATGTTTTCTGCACTCAGCGTATGTTGATTATATATTTTCTATATTGTACTTTAACCCTCAAAATATTTTCCAAAATATACAGTGGAGTAATATTATAATGAGTATATTACTGTAATCATTAGATACAATGTAATGTCACCCATAATAGGTTCTGTGTGGCTCAGTTGGTATAGCATGGCGCTTGCAACACCAGGGTTGTGGGTTCAATGGCCACGGGGGACCAGTATGGAAGGAAATTACGAAAATGTATCCACTCACTACTGTAGGAGCGTCTGCTAAAATGTTGGTCTGACGTTTGTGTGCCCATCAGTCCTGGTAACATTCTATACATGTTAATGAGAACCTGTTTTGAAGTGAACTTCAATATCATCAAATCACCTAAATCTAATACAGTGGCAACTAAAAGATACCAACAACAGTTTAGTCCGATCAATGTACACTAAATATGATATGGCTGTCCATGGTTCTGGTTTCTGTGTGTGTGTGTGTGTGTGTGTCTGTCTGTCATACAGTACATGCTTTTAGTTTTTGTTGTCATAGCCTAACTTCCTTTCATGGGCAACTTTAGCTAATCTGGATGACCATCTGGATGATCCAGAGGAGGAATGGGAGAAGGTCATGTGGTCTGATGAGACAAAAATAGAGCTTTTTGGTCTAAACTCCACTCGCCGTGTTTGGAGGAAGAAGAAGGATGAGTACAACCCCAAGAACACCATCCCAACCGTGAAGCATGAAGGTGGAAACATCATTCTTTGGGGATGATTTTCTGCAAAGGGGACAGGACGACTGCACCGTATTGAGGGGAGGATGGAGGATATCTGAGGCATGTTGAGCGGGACTGGGGGCTCTACAGTGAAATAAAACAATAATAGCTAACCTAAACAGCAACAGACAAGGCATATTGACATAAGAGCATAAAAAAATCACAGGAGTTAATCAAGAGAGCTAGGACAACAACGGGTGATGGTGATGAATGGACAAAGAGAGTCAGTTAGAGAAAATGTTGTGCTACACACAGGAGATGAGGCTTAACAGATAAACAGAATAAGGTACCGTGTTAGGGAACAGTCCAGCAGGCATCAGCTGTGTAGCCGAGTGATCATAAGGTCCGATGAGCAGCAAAGAGGTGAGCCAGGGAGCAGTTCAGTGGTCGCTACTACACTATGCGAGCGGGAGGCACGGCGCTCAGAATGCTAGCATGCCGGGGCTAGCAGATGGGTCTTCGGCGATGTCGCAACGGAAAAAGCCAGTTGAAACCACGTTGGACGATTACGTTGGCAGACCAGTCGTGATGGATCGGCGGGGTACACGTCGGCTAGTACACGTCGGCTAGTACACGTCGGCTAGTACACGTCGGCTAGTACACGTCGGCTAGTACACGTCGGCTAGTACACGTCGGCTAGTACACGTCGGCTAGTACACGTCGGCTAGTCGGGAGATGGGCCTAGCTCGAGGCTAGCTCAAGGCTAACTGGTGCATGCTTCGGGACAGTAGTGTTAACCAAACAACAGCCACTCGGTTGCAGCTATCTAGCTGTGATGATCCAGTGTGATGGTCCTGTGAAGAGAAAGCAATCCGATATGCGCTGGGTTGGTAGCGTGTGTGCAGACTGGCCGATATTGTCCGAACTAAAGCTGGCTGGTGCAGGCAGAGCAGTGGTGGAGACCGCTAGCAATGGCTAGTAGCTAGTTAGCAGGCTAGCTAACAGGCTAGCTTCTGTCGGAGGTTCAGTTAAATGGGAAAGAAATAAAGAAATAAAGAAACTGTAGATCTGTTCCACATTGGGTGAAATGTATATGAGAATAATGAGAATAAGAAATATCTAAGAACACACTATTTACACAGGACGGGACAGGACAAAAAAAACATGTCCGCACTGTTATGCCATCTTGGTTGGTTCTGGCCATTCCTTCCTCAGGCCCTTCCTTCCAGAATTGGGAAACATCTATGGGAAACATCTATGGGAAACATCTATGGGAAACATCTATGGGCACAAGCACTGTTCACACCCCCTGGACATTTCGGACAAGTTATAAATAGCTCTCTAAGACAGCGTTTCCCAAACTCGGACCTGGGGACCCCAACGGTTTTGGTTCTTGATTATTTGAATCAGCTGTGTGGTGCTAGGGCAGGAAACCTGCTCTAAGGTAAGCAATGGCCGACATGACAAGAAGAAAACTGAAGATGCACGACCCAATTTCGAAATTGCACTTTGTGCATTATACTATTGCAACTTTCAAGAGTAAGTTAAAAGCTGGACTGAGTTCAGGGGCTTGTCTCTTTTTAAAAGAGGAGGATCCCATCAGCTTTCTATAGGCTAGGCCTATTATATTTATTTCTCAACTCTACTAATATTAAGCAAAATGCTTCTCTTTACAACCAAAGTAGCCTAAACTGGAGTAGCCTAAACCGGAGTAACCTAAACCGGAGTAACCTAAACCGGAGTAGCCTAAACCGGAGTAGCCTAAACCGGAGTAACCTAAACCGGAGTAGCCTAAACCGGAGTAACCTAAACCGGAGTAGCCTAAACTGGAGTAGCCTAAACCGGAGTAGCCTAAACCGGAGTAGCCTAAACCGGAGTAACCTAAACCGGAGTAACCTAAACCGGAGTAGCCTAAACCGGAGTAACCTAAACCGGAGTAACCTAAACCGGAGTAGCCTAAACCGGAGTAGCCTAAACTGGAGTAGCCTAAACCGGAGTAGCCTAAACCGGAGTAGCCTAAACCGGAGTAACCTAAACCGGAGTAGCCTAAACCGGAGTAGCCTAAACCGGAGTAGCCTAAACTGGAGTAGCCTAAACCGGAGTAACCTAAACCGGAGTAACCTAAACCGGAGTAACCTAAACTGGAGTAACCTAAACCGGAGTAACCTAAACCGGAGTAGCCTAAATCGGAGTAGCCTAAACTGGAGTAACCTAAACCGGAGTAACCTAAACCGGAGTAGCCTAAACCGGAGTAGCCTGGAAATGTGTCCTCCATTCATGATCCAAGGATTATGTCTTTATTTTCCCCTGCCCCTGTTCCGACTGGTTTATGATAATGATTTTCTAAATCAAACTAATTTCAAACGTAATATTTAGTAAGGACAAGATTACATTGAGAATAGTCTGATGGGGGAGAATATTATCACTTATTATCACTTGTGAATGATGCCCAGAGTGTGCAGTCTAATAATTTAAAATAATGCCATGGGAATTCTAAGCAAATCTTGCCTGCTAAATGAACTAGTGAAGCCCACAGCCATATGGCTTGGCCAGATCAGGGCCTAACATAAGGATGACTCAGGATATGCTATTCTGTTTTTCTAAAATAGGGCACCTGGTCTTCACATCATGTACAATGATTTTTTAGACCTGCCTAAAATAAATAATGGATTTATTGTGATGGTGTAGGCTATATTAAATAGATTTATTTGATTTCTTAAAAATGCCGTGGCCTGTAGGTTATGTGTGGAAGCCGGATATGCTAAACATGTTTATATTAATTCATGGTCAATTACTGTTAGACTAGCAGCTTGGAATTACCGGCTGACAAAATGTAATGACCGCCACAGCCCTAGTTTCAGGATGAAAATTAGAAATATCTGATATTCTGAGAACATGGTAACCAAGTTCTGTGTAAGTTCTGTTTGACATTAAGTTCTGGGTAAGTTCTGTTTGACATTAAGGACATTTTATAGGAATATTTCACTGAAAACATGAACATTGCCATTCAGTTTTGTCTCTTAGAATCAGTCCTTGAACATTACTGGAACATTTCTATGAAAACCTTAGGTCAGGACCTTTAAAATAGAACGTTCTCTAAAGATGTGGGAAAGTTTGTTAGCTGGAGTTTACTAATCTGAACCTCATCTATGCTGCTATCCCAGCTTCTCACCTATATTAAATTCAAAGCTGGCTTTCAGTTCTTTAAAGGAGTGAGAAAAATAGGCAGTACAGTGTTTTGTTTATAGAGAGTAGTTGATAGGAGGGGGTACAATGTAGCACATCAGAAATGCACTATTGCCTTCAATGGAGTCCCTCAACTTCAAGCCCTCATCGACTGTGTACCAACCTCTCCGTCCCCTAAGCACTGCAACTCTCCCAGAGAAAGAGTTGTGTCTCTAAGGGTCTACTACAAGAACAAATCACAGCCACTACTCACTGGGGTTCAAAGGGAAATTCAGATAGATAAAGATAACCTCATTCATTAAATATGGAAAATTTCACATTCCTCCATGAAAACTCAAGAGTATTATTTCTCAGTCTCTGAGCAGAGAGACCACGGAGAAACCATGCTAAATATTCAGCTCAGGCGAGACATGTCAGTAGTCATGTAATTGAGGTTGTATTAAATACTGCTGGTCCTCCTCTACTTCATCCTCAGCGGGTATTGATATCCCTCCGCTCCTACAGAACTAAAGACATCCGCTGTCACTTGAACAGACCCCAGCAGCTGGTATTAATGATGAAGTAACTGCCCCACGTTTGGAGGCATGGGACTGGTGGTATGAGCAGTGAGAGACGTGTTCTGATCCGATTCTGATTCATCCCCAATAGGTTTGCCTCTGTCAAGGGAGGGATTGTTTTGCATTCTGTTCCCTTTGATGCTATGTTAATACTGTGGCTGGAGACTCAGTGTGAGAGTGTCTGTGAGAGAGAGATTGAGAGAGAGGCATTCACCCCACTGAAATCAACCCCTGGTCTGCACTAACGGATGTGGGCAGCAGTCTGTCCTTTGATTGTCTGCCAACAAGGTTGCATGTTCCTATTCAGGATTTTAATAGGCCACCTGGGAGGTATGGACCAGGGGGGTATTGTCCATCACGACACAGGCCTCAGGTTGACTCAATCAAACTATATTAAGAAGAAGTTCAAATAGTGTATTGTTTTGATTCTGTAAGAACCGATTCAGATGACTGGAAAATGTACACCTTGTCGGATTGACTATGGCTGTGGTTAAAGAACAAAGCTTGTGGTGTGCAGAGTTTGTAACTCCTGCGTCCTGGAATAATTATTGAACAAAGACAGCATGATTTTTGTCTTGCAGAGATTAATCCAAAAATGTGTTTGATAATGCTGTATTTTTCCCCAATTGTGGTTTCAACAAATGGTTGGCACAAAATCAGTCCAGAAAGCAGTGCTTTACTGACCTCACGACAACAGGACATGGAGTATCACGACTGCTTTACTGACCTCACGACAACAGGCCATTGAGTATCACGACTGCTTTACTGACCTCACGACAACAGGACATGGAGTATCACTGACTTTTGTGGTGATTTCAGAACCTGACGAGAACTCCAAGTTGTCACTGAACACATGCAAGACACCGAAAAAGCAATGCAACCATAGTTCTCATGAATAAAATCAAGAGATTGTGGACTTGGTGAAACAAGCTTGGAGCTCAGTTACAGTAGCCTACTGTATGGAGCTGTATGTCCAATACTGCGTGTAGTATATAATACTGGAAGAGTCTGGATGACCTCTACTAAACACCATATACTGTTTCAGGGATGTGTGAAGGACCACAGGGATGTCCGGCAAGAACAGAGCCAAAGGATGTCAGGGCAAAGGGATTTTTTTTGTCACCCCACAACAACACCCACCGGTTCAGTTATACAAGAGGTTGAGAAAAGACAGATGGAAATAGAATTAACCATGCAAAGTTCTACACACAAAGGCTGTGCAAGGCAATTAGACCTATACATATTAAATTCAATTAAATTCAATTGAATATGGCATGGGAAACATATCTTTACATTGCCAAAGCAAGTGAAGTAGATAATAAACAAAAGTTAACGGTAAACATTACACTCACAGAAGTTCCAAAATAATCAAGACATCTCAAATGTCATTATGTCTATATTCAGTGTTGTAACGATGTGCAAATGGTTAAAGTATAAAAGGGAAAATAAATAAACATAAATATGGTTTGTATTTACAATGGTGTTTGTTCTTCACTGGTTGCCCTTTTCTTGTGGCAACAGGTCACACATCTTGCTGCTGTGATGCACACTGTGGTATTTCACCCAGTAGATATGATGGGAGGTTATCAAAATTGGATTTGTTTTCAAATTCTTTGTGGATCTGTGTAATCTGAGGGAAATATGTGTCTCTAATATGGTCATACATTTGGCAGGAGGTTAGGAAGTGCAGCTCAGTTTCCACCTAATTTTGTGGGCAGTGTGCACATAGCCTGTCTTCTCTTGAGAGCCAGGTCTGCCTACGGCGGCCTTTCTCAATAGCAAGGCTATGCTCACTGAGTCTGTACATAGTCAAAGCTTCCTTAATTTTTGGGTCAGTTACAGTGGTCAGGTATTCTGTCACTGTGTACTCTCTGTTTAGGGCCAAATAGCATTCTAGTTTGCTCTGTATTTTTGAAAATTCTTTCCAATGTGTCAAGTAATTATCTTTTAGCGGGATTAGCGGTTATCGGCCTAATTCTGCTCTGCATGCATTATTTGGTGTTTTACGTTGCACACTGAGGATATTTTTGCTGAGTTCTGCATGCTGAGTCTCAATTTGGTGTTTGTCCCATTTTGTGAATTCTTGGTTGGTGAGCGAACCCCAGACCTCACAACCATAAAGGGCAATGGGTTCTATAACTGATTCAAGTATTTTTAGCCAGATCCTAATTGGTAGGTTGAATTTTATGTTCCTTTTGATGGCGTAGAAGGCCCTTCTTGCCGTCTCTCAGATCATTCACCGCTTTGTGGAGGTTACCTGTGGTGCTGATGTTTAGGCCGAGGTATGTATAGTTTTTTCTGTGCTCTAGGTCAACGGTGTCTAGATGGAATTTTTATTTCAGAGCCCAGGTCTGACAGAATCTGTGCAGAATATCTAGGTGCTGCTGTAGGCCCTTCTTGGTTGGTGACAGAAGCACCAGATTAAACAGTAGACGTTTGACTTCAGTCTAGTAGGTTGAGGCCGGGTGCTGCAGACTGTTCTAGTGCCCTTGCCAATTTGTTGATATACATGTTGAAGAGGGTACAAGTCTGCTGTTAATGATCATGCATAGGATTTTCCCAAGGTTGCTGTTGACG
>CM042414.1:3045179-3157679 GCA_023634145.1 Thymallus thymallus
CAGCATCACAATGTTATGAAGCATAATCACTTTAAAGTTGTCAATGTTCCCATCGCAGTCTAGTCGGAGTAATCCAAATATTTAGTAGGAATACTTTTATAAGGCCAACAAAACAGATTTAGGTCATCAGTTTCATAGGTACATGTTTACAGTGAATTAATTATCTGTGTTTACATGACGCTATACACCTTGTGAGAATGACAACATCGTCAAAGTAACTCTAAACTCATGATCTCATGTCCCCACTCAACCGCCTCTATTTCTGCTGTGCATATAGAAAAATCATCTCTAAAATCTGTTTCTCCGGGATAAAAGGAAACAAATAAAGTAATGAATCAGTACTGATAAGTCAGTATGAGGTGATGGGTCTCCTTGTCAAAGGACGTGATAACAGACAGGGAATGTCCGGATCTGTCATCTCCTCTGGAACCTTCCATGGTCAGATCAGCCTCCCCCCCCCCCCCCAGCAGGACAGTCCTGCTCAGGAAAGAGGAAGCCTTCTGAAACAATAGGTCCAGGCGGTGTTGCATCGGGACAAGGGTGATAACTGAGACATCTCTGGTTCCCCCTGACATATAGTGTTGGTCCAGCCAACAGGGGCCACCAGGGCCAGTAAGGCCGCGGCCAGCCAGACGCCTCCGGGCCCCTGATGGCTGGAGGATGGGCAGGGCAGCAGGGGGGTGAGGGTACAAAGGGTATGGTGCATCCGCCTGAAAGGGTGTCATGCCCCGGTCACCTGACAGAGTGGCGGCAGTGTGGGGGCGGTGTTGTTGGATTGGAGTGATGCAGGTCCTGCCTGGGGTGAAGGGCACTGGCGGGGCACTGTGAGGGATGTGTATCGGAGGGTGTTGTACCGCAGTATATGTTAGATGGTGGATCACAGTCATGTGATATTGAACAGTCATTCAGTCACACACCCCAGGAGCCTTTTCAACTGTCACACACAAACACACTCCTCTGGCCCCTCTCCACAGAGTCAAATGCTTGTTAACCTGTGTGAACTCACCCAGTCTGTCTGTCTGTCTGGCCTGCAGATAAGTATTCTAATAAAAACTCACAGCGAGAGGTCCTGTCCCCACTTCTATAGTAACCAATCTTCTGACCTGGCTCAGGTCAAAAGGTCATCCCCATATTTAACAGCCGTAGCCCAAACGAAGACAAATGAGTTGGCACTAATTGTTGCCTGGAAATGCTGTGGAGTGATATAGCGTATCCTGCTGCCGTGCAAATCACTACGCCCCATCCCTCTCACTGCAGTGCTGACCCAGAATGCATGTTGTCTGTGTCTGTCTGTCTGTTTGTCTAGGGCCTGACTGTGCACAATGAGAAAGGGTGAGTGGAGTTTATCAGTGCGCTGATTAAAGCAGAAGTGTGGATGAAGTTCAAGAATGTTTAATGACCCAGAATCAGGATCTGTTATTGTTACTTAATGTGATAAAGGTCCGTTACAAATGAGCAGATATTTATCTATCCACTGTGGCTCTAAAAGTGTTGTGAAAAGACCAATTACTGGCTGCTTGATTTAGAAATCAATTACTGTCTGTTTCATCTAGATATCAATTACTGGCTGTTTCATCTAGATATCAATTACTGACTGTTTCATCTAGATATCAATTACTGGCTGTTTCATCTAGATATCAATTACTGGCTGTTTCATCTAGATATCAATTACTGGCTGTTTCATCTAGATATCAATTACTGGCTGTTTTATCTAGATATCAATTACTGACGTGTTTCATCTAGATATCAATTACTGGCTGTTTCATCTAGATATTAATTACTGGCTGTTTCATCTAGATATCAATTACTGTCTGTTTCATCTAGATATCAATTACTGGCTGTTTCATCTAGATATCAATTACTGTCGGTTTCATCTAGATATTAATTACTGGCTGTTTCACCTAGATATCAATTACTGGCTGTTTCATCTAGATATCAATTACTGGCTGTTTCATCTAGATATCAATTACTGGCTGTTTCATATAGATATCAATTACTGGCTGTTTCATATAGATATCAATTACTGTCTGTTTCATATAGATATCAATTACTGACGTGTTTCATCTAGATATCAATTACTGGCTGTTTCATATAGATATCAATTACTGGCTGTTTCATCTAGATATCAATTACTGACTTGTTTAATCTAGATATCAATTACTGACTGTTTCAATAGGTGATATCTATTTTATACATTTGAATTACAAAGTTTTGTTCCTTACTCTATAATATTTAATCTTATATAGGTGTGTCTAACTCAAAGGCTTTAGTCTAAATCTGTCACAGCCCTTGGGAATGTGATTTATCAGATTTACTACTCTGCTTATACTGGGTGCTAGGTAAGTTAGGCTACCTGTCTGGTGTGTGTGTGTGTGTGTGTGTGTGTGTGTGTTTCTATTCAGGTGATCCACAGCCAAGTTGCTCTCATTCTGTCCAGCTGCTCGCCAGACTCCTCAGGCTCTGGCAATGAGGAAATAAAAGAGAGAGGGAATGTGTTGAATGAAAATATGAAGTGTAGCCCGGCCTCTATGAGATTAAGTGTAGCCCGGCCTCTATGAGATTAAGTGTAGCCCGGCCTCTATGAGATGAAGTGTAGCCCGGCCTCTATGAGATGAAGTGTAGCCCGGCCTCTATGAGATGAAGTGTAGCCCGGCCTCTATGAGATGAAGTGTAGCCCGGCCTCTATGAGATGAAGTGCAGCCTGGCCTCTATGAGATGAAGTGTAGCCCGGCCTCTATGAGATGAAGTGTAGCCCGGCCTCTATGAGATGAAGTGCAGCCTGGCCTCTATGAGATGAAGTGTAGCCCGGCCTCTATGAGATGAAGTGTAGCCCGGCCTCTATGAGATGAAGTGTAGCCCGGCCTCTATGAGATGAAGTGTAGCCCGGCCTCTATGAGATGAAGTGTAGCCCGGCCTCTATGAGATGAAGTGCAGCCTGGCCTCTATGAGATGAAGTGTAGCCCGGCCTCTATGAGATGAAGTGCAGCCTGGCCTCTATGAGATGAAGTGTAGCCCGGCCTCTATGAGATGAAGTGTAGCCCGGCCTCTATGAGATGAAGTGCAGCCTGGCCTCTATGAGATGAAGTGTAGCCCGGCCTCTATGAGATGAAGTGCAGCCTGGCCTCTCTGAGATGAAGTGTAGCTTGAACCTGTGCAATTAATACTTCACTTTCTGCTAATCTACTCTTGCTTGTTTCATTATCAAATGCTTTGTGTATGTTTCTCTTGCAAAAGCAATACGATGGAATACCAAATAATTATTATAGTATTTCTACCCTACCACCATAAACAAGCAACTAGCTGAAGCATTTCTGGTAGATATGAAGCAGGGAGCTAGCTACATTAACACCAACGGCAAAGCTATACCACAAATATCAAACAACAGAAATATGAGGAAACACAGACATACAGTAACTGTTCCACTCACAGAATGTTCTTCACTGTTCAAGAAATCCACATAAACATAAATTAGACCAAATGTCTGATAGTGTACTGAAAAAATCCACCACTTCAATCAAATACCCTCTAATTGAGGACCCTTTCATCATTTACATTCCCAGTTCTTTTGTTTCACAGATTTCCCTCTGGCTGTGTGTTAGGGGCCAGTTAATAGGACCTCTGGCTGTGTGTTAGGGGCCAGTTAATAGGACCTCTGGCTGTATGTTAGGGGCCAGTTAATAGGACCTCTGGCTGTGTGTTAGGGGCCAGTTAATAGGACCTCTGGCTGTGTGTTAGGGGCCAGTTAATAGGACATCTGGCTGTGTGTTAGGGGACAGTTAATAGGACCTCTGGCTGTGTGTTAGGGGCCAGTTAATAGGACATCTGGCTGTGTGTTAGGGGCCAGTTAAGATGACATCTGGCTGTATGTTAGGGGCCAGTTAATAGGACCTCTGGTTGTATGTTAGGGGCCAGTTAATAGGAACTCTGGCTGTATTTTAGGGGCCAGTTAATAGGACCTCTGGCTGTGTGTTAGGGGCCAGTTAATAGGACCTCTGGCTGTGTGTTAGGGGCCAGTTAATAGGACCTCTGGTTGTATGTTAGGGGCCAGTTAATAGGACCTCTGGCTGTATGTTAGGGGCCAGTTAATAGGACCTCTGGCTGTGTGTTAGGGGCCAGTTAATAGGACCTCTGGCTGTGTGTTAGGGGCCAGTTAATAGGACCTCTGGTTGTATGTTAGGGGCCAGTTAATAGGACCTCTGGCTGTATGTTAGGGGCCAGTTAATAGGGCCTCTGGCTGTGTGTTAGGGGCCAGTCAATAGGACCTCTAATAGAGCCATTTATGACTCATTGAAGTATTCATGAGCAGACAGGGAACAGTTTAAGGAGTACAATTCAACAGGTCAGACAGTTTCTTAATAAAACAGGTAAACATATCAGCAGAATATTCCAGCAAATGCTACAGGCCAAAGAGGGTAAGATGGATGGACAGATGAAGGGAAGTGAAAGTTACAAATGGTGTGGTCAAACCTGTTTATAGCCTTTGGGTTGTTTCCACAGTGTAATTTCTTGATTTAAACCCCCCAAATTCTGCCAATGAAGAGTTTGTAGAACATACGTTTGAAGTCTTCAGGAGTAGAAACAGACACGGGACATTCAAGCTACAATTAAAACATACAGTAGACTGTTATAGTATAGTCATCCCATTGAGTCGTCACTGAGCGTTTATCTTCAAATGGATTTGTAAGCGCTGATGTGACAGGGTTTTGCTGTCAAAAATAGAACTCCCCAGGCGTTAAAATGGTAGAAACTCCCCAGGCGTTTAAATGGTAGAAACTCCCCAGGCGTTTAAATGGTAGAAACTCCCCAGGCGTTAAAATGGTAGAAACTCCCCAGGGGTTTAAATGGTAGAAACTCCCAGGTGTTTAAATGGTAGAAACTCCCCAGGCGTTTAAATGGTAGAAACTCCCCAGGGGTTTGAATGGTAGAAGCTCCCCAGGTGTTTGAATGGTAGATACTCCCTAGGCGTTTGAATGGTAGAAACTCCCCAGGTGTTTGAATGGTAGAAGCTCCCCAGGTGTTTGAATGGTAGATACTCCCTAGGCATTCTAATGGTAGACATTTCCCAGGATTTCTAATGGTAGATACTCCCCAGGTGTTTGAATGGTAGAAACTCCCCAGGCGTTTGAATGGTAGAAACGCCCCAGGCGTTTGAATGGTAGCTGTTTTCTCAGTCTTTGTTATTGGTGTGTCAATCCCGCGGTCATAAACCATGCACATGTCTTTGCCTATGATGGATGGCGTTCGGGCCCGTTGGGCTGTAAAGGGTTCTAGTCCAGTGATATCACTGCATTCTGGCCCTATATACTTTTGGGCTTTGTGTTGATGTTGGCCGACTGCCAGAATGCTGACGGCTCCGAGGGACTCCTGTCTCTCGCCTCATCAGCCAGGGTGCAGCATTTTCTTTGGCAGAGGAAATTAACCACGGTGATGTCACCGGAGAGTGGCGGCTCGGGCCTTTGGGGAGCCAGCCGCCTCACTGATTCCCACCGCAGCCCGCTTGGTCCAATGCTTAGCCATGAGGAAACCGTATCACGAAGGCAAACATGTCAGGCGTCTCATCCCGGACGTCTTCATATGTTGTGAGTGTGGATGGATAAAATGTTCTGTACATGTATGGACTATATAAGAACGAGATTGTCTTCATAGAGGAGTGCTGTCCTTTGAAAATGACAGCTTTGATTTAGACAGTTTAAGATAAAGCTGCAAATCTCTCGAGATACTCTGTTTTCTCAGACTTAGCTGTAGATATGTAGAACATCTGTGTGTTCCAATTATGTCAATTCTGCAAACACCTCCTCAATGATCACACTGTGATACCAAAATGAGACTGACACGAATATCATCATATAATTCCTTAATCTGCTATATCTTATATAGGAAGCATGGCACTGAGGGTTCACATGTCTATTTCAAGCCTTTGTATATCTAGAGAGCAAGTTTAAATCAGTCTAGATATCAATGTTGAGATGTTGACAAAACCACTAATAGGCATTTTTGGAGGATGTATCTAAAATCTTACATGTACTTCATAATTATATAGGTATAGGTACTTTAAACTTACCTACCTTTATACTTATTCAGGTACTTTAATATTACCTATACTTTGGCAGCAGGTAGCCTAGCGATTAAGAGTGTTGGGCCAGTAACTGAAAGGTTGCTGGTTCAAATCCCTGAGCTGACTAGGTGAAAAATCTGCCGATGTGCCCTGAACAAGGTACTTAACCCTAATTGCTCCTGTAAGTCGCTCTGGATAAGAGTGTCTGCTAAATGACTAAAATGTATATCTGTGTTATATATGGGTATGCAGACTGGAACATGGCCTAGATCCCCATAAATTACATTTATTGCCTTGTACTCGATGGCATCAATTCCTAAAACTATTTTTACTCATGACTTTCTGTGGCATTGCTAGATTTCTATCACGTAAAGGTCCCCTTGTGCTGTAAACCTCTATCCAGACCCATTTTTTTCTTTCTGATATGCAATCTCCACATCCTAGTGACTGTGGCTGAGCTCAGCATTTTTATTTGAATATGAGAAAGAAGAGAGTAGCCATTGGTTCTCCCGGGGCCCAGAGCATTGATGCTGGACGGGTCAACTCTCCTGCCATCCCTCGTGTCCTGTGCATGGGCTTCCTCACAGTTGGTCAAAGTGTGACACCAGCCTTCTCTTTTTCCCAAAGTCCAGGCGCTTGTTTTTGGAGCCCCACCACCATCCCCTGTGGTGATATAATCAGTCTAATACAGACCCTGGGGTTTCACTGTGGGGTTCAGCTCTCCCCGTTCACCAGGGCATTCCTCCAGAAATCTGCAACTCAACACGGGCTGTGGCACACTTGAGGGCTTGCCTGATATTTCTGCACTCCCAGGCTTTTTTGAGGGGAAAAAAAACAGAAAGGATGGAAATATCCATAACTAAACATCCTAAGGTACACAGAGAAGTGAAGTGAGCAACACAGGCAAGGAACCAAAGGCGGTCAGTTGCAGGATGTCAGAAGGGGCGAGAGTAGATGGGGGAGGGTAGACAGTGGTTGTGAAGACTCTGAAAGATTCTGAAAGCCTCCCAGCCGCAGACCACAAGAGCTCAACCTGAAAGCTGTGAGACCCGACTTTCAAGGATGAAAGGGAAGCGGGAATGTCGACTGAGTCTTAATTTCCCACTGGGCACACACTGGTTGAATCAACGTTGTTTCCATGTCATTTCAATGCAATTACATTCAACCAAAGTGTAATAGATGTTGAATTGACGTCTGTGCCCAGTGAGTTATTAATGCTTTGCTTCAGGAGTCAGGCGGATGGCTGTACAGCGAGATCCATGCCTCCAGTCATGTGGTTTAATTAATAGCTGCATGAGCATGTCTAGGTCACCGGCACTGCCACTTCTTCCTGCAGGCCACACTTAGTTACAGTAAGGAAAAGGTGGGTGCCAGTGTTGAATGAGTATGTGTGTTTGGGGTCTCTTTCTCTGACTACTACCCCCAGAGCATCTCTGCTGTACTCCATCCAATCCAACAGTAGGTCTCATTTTCTTATTTTCGTCATCTCGGCTCATTACCCATAAGGCCATCTGCCTGTACCTGCACAGAGCTCTACCATGCAGTCCCCCAGAGAACAAAGCATACAGAAATAGGAGACAAGTGATGTCAGCTTTTATCTTTTGACATGATTTATATACACTCAGTGGCCAGATAATTAGGCACACCCTTCTTTGCCTCCAGAACAGCCTGAATTCTTCGGGGTATGGATTCTTCAAGGTGTGGCATTTAAATGTTGCTCAATTGGTATCCAGGGACCTAACATGTGCCAGGAAAACATTCCCCACACCATTACACCACCAGCTTGTACCACTGACAGGATGGCAGGATGGGGCCATGGACTTATGCTGCTTACGCCAAATCATGACTCTGTCGTCAGCATGACGCAACAACAACTGGAATTCGTCTGGACCAGGCAATGTTTTTCCACTCTTCAGTTGTCCAGTGTCGGTGATCGCGTTCCAACTGGAGCAGCTTCTTCTTGTTTTTAGCCATTAGGAGTGGAACGCGAGATGTCGTTCTGCCGTTATTTGCCTGTTGTGCCCTGACTGTTAGCTTGCACAATTATTGCCATTTTCCTTCGACCTCTCTCATCCACAAGCTATTTTCGCTCACAGAACTGACAATGACTGAATGTTTTTTGTTTGTCGCACATTTCTCTGTAAACCGTAGACACAGTCATGCGTGAAACAACCAGGAGGCAGCCCGTTTCTGAGACACTGGAACCGGCGTGCCTGACACCCACGATCACACCACGCTCAGTCACTTAGGTCACTAGTTTTGCCCATTCTAAAGTTCAATTCAACAGTAACTGAATGCTTTGATGCCTGTCTGCCTGCTTTATATAGCAAGCCACGGCCACTTGACTCACTATCTGTTAGAGCGAACCATTTTTGTGAACAAGGTACCTAATAAACTGGCCAATGAGTGTATATATTTGTTCGTACCTGTTGCCGGGACAGTTTTAAAGGAGGCAAACCTTTAAGCGGCAGCGCAGGATTGTGCCTGTTTGTTTTGATATCTCCCAATAAAACAGTAATGATATGCTCTCCACATCTGGAGCCAGTCTGCGCCAGAGGTTGACAAGTCATCTGGAGCCAGTCTGCGCCAGAGGTAGACAAGTCATCTGGAGCCAGTCTGCGCCAGAGGTTGACAAGTCATCTGGAGCCAGTCTGCGCCAGAGGTGGACAAGTCAACTGGAGCCAGTCTGCGCCAGAGGTAGACAAGTCATCTGGAGCCAGTCTGCGCCAGAGGTAGACAAGTCATCTGGAGCCAGTCTGCGCCAGAGGTAGACAAGTCATCTGGAGCCAGTCTGTGCCAGAGGTAGACAGTCAGTTGGTATTATTATTTTTCTACTGTGGTGTTTGGGTCTGGCGAGATGAAGGGAGGTCGCACGACATACCTTGCGTGATCTCTGGTAATTTTGTTGCCCCTTGTTGAAGGTTACCTAACCCGGCATCACAGGGCAGCACATCCCCATGTTGACTAAATATTCCATTTAAACAGTGCTCTTTTGCATAGTTTTTGCAAACTATATGAAGTACTTTAGTCTCACCCAATGCTTACCATCATAACACACTGTATAGGTTTTATGTACAATGAACACAGCGATTAAGAGCATTTCAAAAGATAGAAGGTAGGAGTTGACATCTGGCTGTTTTACAACTGAGACAGTGAGAATAAAATCACCTCAGTCTTAAGAAGCAATGACACTTAATTATGATGTTATATCGTTGTTAATGAAGCCCACTCGCTACGACAGCTCGAGACAGGCCGACATTTTCTGCATGGTTTGAGGGCTAACATGTTTTCTCCACAGAGAGGGCTTGTTAGTCTTCCTCCTACATCAACAGACAAGGCCCAGGCAGCAGCCTATGGGGAGCATAGGGCGAGTGTCTGCCAGCCTGCTAACTCCGTGATTGTTTCCAGATAATCAGTTGCCCTTTGGACAGCACCTCTCTCTGCTCCAGAGTAATGGCCAATTACCAGCCAGAGTTTGTTGAAAGGATGGAGCCAGGAACTGCATCTCAACAGTGTGATCTGGCCTAATGGATTGATTGTCATGACGATGCTGTACTCTCTATGACAGTGTGTGCTGACGGGAGATGGAATCGAGACTGAAGGACGATTGAGGAGCAGTTAACGAGTTATGCCGCCAAGGTTTTATGCACGCCGTTCTTCTGTGACTCATCACAGTCTACGGGTCTGACACAGATCTTGGCACTTGGAGACATAACTATATGGCTCACCAGCGAACTGGCATATGAACTTGTCTAGCATCAATGAAAGCGAACCTATCAACAGAAAGCATCAAATCTCATTCTCCAACATTCATTGGTGTCATTTTGTTTGACTTCCACTAATCCTTAGATTTACATCTGACACATGGGAAGCTGATGGGAAGCTGTTGGGAAGCTGATGTGGCCTTTACAGCACCGCTCCGCTCACACCTGCAGTCCTGTTGGGAAGCTGATGGGAAGCTGTTGGGAAGCTGATGTGGCTTTTACAGCACTGCTCCGCTCACACCTGCAGTCCTGTTGGGAAGTTGATGGGAAGCTGATGTGGCTTTTACAGCACCGCTCCGCTCACACCTGCAGTCCTGTTGACAGAATTCCATGGAGTCAGTAAGAAATCTACGGGGTTCTAACCACCCTCTTCTGTCACTTTGTCAGTGCCTACGACCTGAACACTTCAACAAATGCGAGGCCAACTGCTTTTACAGGGCTGGAAACCGATGCCATTTTTCCCCTCTCAGCAGGGAGGAAGAGGAGAAGAAGGAGGAGAGGAGGTTCTGGCCTTTCCATGGTCAGGTTTAGGTATAGTTCTTACAGTCTGATAGCTGTTGCTGTGTTGTCCCTGTAAGAACCAAACTGCTGATTCACATTTTGCCTCTGAAGAGGAAACTCTATGATCCTGCAGCAGGTGTAATGGGACATAATATTCACTCTAGTTGTCCCATCTCTATATTTCCTGCATGTGCTAATTGCATGCATTCCTCCCCATACTAACTCACTTCAGGACAACATCCTCAAACATGTTACAACATTAGCAAGGGTGTCGACCTAAACAAAGAATGTTTGAACTTCTAACCTGGAAAACGAACTGTAGCATATGATAGATATTAGACTTCAAATACTGCATATCACGTTTGTCACCGTGTGCCTTGCGGCATCCACAGCTGCTTTATGTTAAGACTGATTCAGTGTAGGTGTAATGTCGGAGCCACGTGTGTCATGTGATATGGTGGGTCCTTTCAAGCAATACTTTGCTATTGGAGCGTTTTCCTCGTAAGCCTTGACAAATACTATCTCATGCAACCTTGAACCAAGAATGTTTAATAGGGACTTGGAGATGAATAAATCTATGGCATTTTGTAGACACGTCCGGGACAAAAGCTTGTCCATACATATGATCAATTCATAAACAGACTGCATGGAGAACTATGATACTCAATGAAGAACATACTGTATGATAACTTTGACTATGATACAGTCATTTTGAGATTTATTTCAGAAAACTGTATTTTCCAATTTGTTGTTCCTGGTGGTTCTCTCATGACGTGCACCATGACTCAATAGAGGGCAGCCAGCTTTTCTCTTTTCCCTCCTAACAAAACAGATTCCTCCTCAAATCCAATCATCATAACTCCCATCAGGGCCAGGATTCTGGAAATCAGTCCAAAGGGAAACCATTACATCCGTCTGGAATTGTGTGCGCCAACCTCAAAATATATTTCCATGTTTTTGTTACTGCCCAATTATTCACATCCTCCTTCCACAGCAACATCTGAACAAATGAGAAGTCTCCTTTAATCTGTGACTTTCTTACGGTTGTGTCAGTGGATATCCATTTGAAGACATGGATGGATTGACTCCCTCTTATGCGGTAGTATGAATCCAAATAGTGATGTCACAATGTTTGAGCCCAGGTGCAGTTTGCCTCTGTAATTGAAGATGCTGCACAAATAGCCAAGATAGAGGTTTAATTCCATCTCTCTGGTTCTTAACTGCATTAAAGTCAAACGCATTAGATCATGTGGTTTGGATTCTGATAGCTCCCATTTCAATCACCTAATTGTGTCTGCACCTTTCGCCTGGGATTCCAGTTCCAAATAATGGGACCTCAACAGTTTAAAATCTCTGGGAAAATACAGCCCAGGGACGTGATCCCGCTGTCTTTTGATGATTTTCCACAGCAATACAATACATCCATACAGTAATCGAGGAAAATAAAAACACTGTCCACTAACACAATGTTTGTATCCTGTGTGTCTGTCTTAGATATGTCTTCACCCTGCTGAAGTTCTGTCAATATTCCATGGCAGGACTTCCAAGTCCTGTGCCCTGATGGAAGACAATTAATTATATTTACCTATGATGGTCTGCATTCAAACACTTATACAAACAGAATCCCACACCTTTCCATAAAATTAGCAGTGCACTTTGCCATGCTGTTCAGCTCCTTGGCAAAGCCATGGTTTCCTCAAAGATCAGTGTTATGAGAGCTCAGATGTGTGTGTGTGTGTGTATTTGTGTGGGAGGCACCACAGCAATACGGGCACAGGGAGAATGCCAAGGCCCCGATCTGTTTGAGAGGGCACTGGGGAGTCATAACAGGGCCGCTATCTACAAAACTCCACAAGCAGGAGTCCTTGTCAAAGCATATCCTGCAGTCTGTTCCTTAACACACTCCCCCTTTAGAAGCCTGCAACAACCCCCAACTCATAGTCATCTACCTTTACAGTAGTTAGGGGAATTGGTTACCTGCAGCATATTGTTGGCTGGGCCGGATAATACCATCCAGTGCTGAATTAAAGATGCAGGAGCCCCAGTTGGAAAGGCAGTCATGTGTAACTACATACTTCCCCATGGCTCTGGGTCTATCAATCAAACTCCATGTTTCAGCCACTCTGATGGGGTAATGATTCCAAATCCGACTAAAGCTGTTGCTTTGGCACCCGGGTATAAATCTTGGCCTTTAATTTAATGAAGAGAGCCGGGAGAGGTGAGGCACCTGGGCGGCAATTGGTCAGGAGGGAATGGAATGGCGGTCCTTAGTTACAATTTCACCCATAATGGTACCTGGTAGTCATCAAATTTCAATGTCAGTCCCTTGACTCTTTGGAGATGGGTGTGATTATCAGAGTTTCGTTTCCCTTGACTCTTTGGAGATGGGTGTGATTAACAGGGTTCAGTTTTTCACGTCTCTCCTCTCTTACCCGTGGTCCTCTCTCTCTCTTTCTAATGCCTAAAGTTCCTTTACGGACCCTGATTGATCTTACGGACCCCTGATTCATCTTTGTGCAGAGCTAGAGGGGAGAAGAGAAAACAGGAAAGACTGAGCAAATCCAAGCTTCTTCTTTTTTTTTACTACCCATAATGCTTCTCACGGACTCAGATATGGTTTCTCAAGGCCGGTTTCCATTGGCCGGCCCATAATCCTACCAATCCTTAGGAGTCTCAATTTTATTCCCTGCCCTATCCAATCACATAAAAGCACCAGAAAAAGCATTGACTGGTTTTTGTTCACTTTGATTGTAAGGGAAGGTGCTGATAATAATATAATAACATAAAAGGCATCTCTTAGTTAACTACATCATTTCCCTATTCGGAGATCGCATGGCTTCTACAGTGCATTCAGAAAGTATTCAGATCCCTTGACTCTTTCCACATTTTGTTACGTTACAGCCTTATTCTAAAATTGATTAAATATAATTTGTTCTTCATCAATCTACACAAAATACTCCATAATGACAAAGCAAGAACAGGTTTTTAGTATTTTTTGCAAATGTATAAAACCTAAAAATCTGAAATATCACATTTACATAAGTATTCAGACCCTTTTACTCTGTACTTTGTTGAATCAGCGATTACAGCCTTGAGTCTTCTTGGGTATGACGCTACAAGCTTGGCTCAACTGTATTTGGGGAGTTTTTCCAATTCTTCTTTGCAGATCTTCTCAAACTCTGTCAGGTTGGATGGGGAGCTTTGCTGCACAGTTATTTTCAAATCTCTCCAGAGATGTTCGATCTGGTTCAAGTCCAGGCTCTGGCTGAGCCCCTCAACGACATTCAGAGACTTGTCCTAAAGCCACTCCTGCGTTGTCCTGGCTGGGTGCTTGTTCGTTGTTCTGTTGGAAGGTGAACATTCACCCCAGTCTGAGGTCCTGAGGACTCTGGAGCAGGTTTTCATTAAGGATCTCTCTGTACTTTGCTCCTTTCATCTTTCCCTCGATCCTGACTAGTCTCCCAGTCCCTGCTGCTGAAAAACATCCCCACAGCATGATGCCACCACCATGCTTCACCGTAGGGAAGGTGCCAGGTTTCCTACAGACGTGAAGCTTGGCATTCAGGCCAAGAGTTAAATCTTGGTTTTATCAGAACAGAGAATCTTGTTTCTCATGGTCTGAGAGTCCTTTAGGTGCCTTTAGGCAAACTCCAAGGGGGTTGTCGTGTGCCTTTTTCTGAGGAGTGTCTTCCGTCTGGCCACTCTACCATAAAGGCCTGATTGGTGGAGTGCTGCAGAGATGGTTGTCCTTCTGGAAGGTTTTCCCATCTTCACAGAGTAACTCTGGAGCTCTATCAGAGTGACAATCGGGTTCTTAGTCACCTCCCTGAACAAGGCCCTTCTCCCCCTATTACTCAGCGGCCAGCGCTAGGAAGAGTCTTGGTGGTTCCAAACTTCTTCCATTTAAGAATGATTGAAGCCACTGTTCTTGGGGACATTCAATGCTGCAGACATTTTTTCGTACCCTTCCCCAGATATGTACCTCGACACAATCATGTATCGGAGCTCTACGGACAATTCCTTCCATGGCTTGGTTTTGCTCGGTTTTGCTCTGACATACACTGTGAGTCCTTATATAGGCAGGTGTGCCTTTCCAAATCATGTCTAATCAATTGAATTTACCACTGGTGGACTCAATGATGATCAATGAAAACAGGATACACCTCAACTCAACTTCGAGTCTCGTAACAAAGTGTCTGAATACTTTTATTTTTAATACATTTGCAAACATTTCTTAAAACCTGTTTTTTCGCTTTGTTGTTATGGAGTATTGTGTGTAGATTGATGAGGGGAAAAAATTATTTGATCAATTGGCTGTAACATAACACATTTTGAGAAAAGTCAAGGGGTCTGAATACTTCCCGAATGCACTGTATACCATGTTGTGAGGACCCTGAGAAGGTGTAATTAAAATTCCTTAGTAGAGCAGGTAATTGGTGCTTGGTGCTGAGTTTTGGCACAATGCTGCTTCTCTGACAGTAGTAATCAATGCGTACGGATTGATAATCACTAACATATGAAAGGTAACAGAAACACGTGTAGTTTCTCTCATGGTCAGGTGCAGGGGGAGTTTAAACCTTTCCTGAAGCTGTTTTACATGGAAAGAAGCCTTACTTTAAAGGAGGTGGACCGTGTTTCAGGCGTGTTGTTAGGAATCACTGTGACAAAGCACAGACTGGACATGTGCGTTCCGTTCATTTGATTAACTTTCAGTTTTATGTCATGTTTTGTTCTTTGTGTGTGTGTGTTTGTGTGTGTGTGTGAGTGTGTGTGTTTGTGTGTGCATGTGTGTGTGTGTGTGTGTGTGAGTGGCGTGTTCCCATCTAAAAAAAATTGGGACTTTTGCTCTATACTGTCCCTATTTGAAAACACCATGGACCTCTACATTGAAAAGGGCTTTTGAGAGTATAGGAAGAGGAGATCATCCATGACTTTGGTTGAATGCTGGGTGATGAAAACATTGTTTCTGCCTTCCAATCGGTCACTTCCTCTTCATTGAAAGATACCCCCCATTTTAACCTCATAGGAGGTTAACCGACCTTCACAGTACAAAAACCGCCTGTGTGTGTTGATGTGTTTATCTATCTCTCTGTGTGAGTGCGACACGCTAACGAGGGTTTAACAAGACCTAATGGATCATTGCTTTATCCTGTTATTTGTCTAAAGGTCAGGGATGACCTCATCGCAGAGATGATTTCTTCCGGGTCATTAGGCTGAGCTAAGCCTTTCCATCCTTCTGCTTGTTTCCCTCCTATAGACAACCTATGGAGAGACTCCGAGGACCAGAGGGAATCTGGTGTCCAATAAATTCCCACACACTACCATCAGGGATGGAAATGATCGGTAGAATCTGAAGTGGTGGCCCACAGTGCCGGCTAAAATACTTCATGAAAATACAGGAAGAGAAGAGATAAAGAAATGCATGCTGGGCTCAGTGAGTGAGGCAATTGGCCATGTCTGCAAAATCCGCTTTGCAGGGGACTCTGGGTAGGGGGAGGTCAGACGAGATTAAGGAAGCTACGTGGGAGCACATTTGGGAGGTGTAGGCATGCTTTGCCGCATCATGTTTGCGGAGTTCCGACAGTGCCCCTAAAATGCCCCACAGAGTGCCGGCAGTGCCCCTAAAACGCCCTGCCGAGTGCTGTCAGTGCCCCTAAAATGCCCCGCAGAGTGCCGGCAGTGCCCTTAAAACACCCTGCAGAGTGCCGGCAGTGCCCTTAAAACACCCTGCAGAGTGCTGACAGTGTCCCTAAAATGCCCCGCAGAGTGCTGACAGTGTCCCTAAAACTCCTGCAGAGTGCTGACAGTGTCCCTAAAACGCCCCGCAGAGTGCTGACAGTGTCCCTAAAACGCCCCGCAGAGTGCTGACAGTGTCCCTAAAACGCCCCGTAGAGTGCTGACAGTGTCCCTAAAACGCCCCGCAGAAGGAGAGAGGATAGGGGATTGATTGAACTTCCTCTCTCTTTTTCTCACAGACACCCTGAACTTCCTCTCTCTCTTTCTCACAGACACCCTGAACTTCCTCTCTCTCTTTCTCACAGACACCCTGAACTTCCTCTCTCTCTTTCTCACAGACACCCTGAACTTCCTCTCTCTCTTTCTCACAGACACCCTGAACTTCCTCTCTCTCTTTCTCACATACTCTTTGTTTGATCATTACTGCTGCATCAGATCCGTCTTTGGACATCCCGACCCCGCTGCATCGTGGGAAATTAAATGAAGTCCAACAACTGACTGAGTGAGTTGTCGGTCCAATGGATTTTCTCTCTCTGGCTGAAGAGAATTGAAGGAGGGCAGACAAAGACAGGGTTCACTCAATAGTAGAGACACCAAGTAGGTGAACTCCCTGAGAATCCAAATGCTGGGAGATTTAGATGACGTCTAACATGAACACTACATTTTGTGCAGCTGATGATGCAAGGCAGGTTGTTTATCATTTGGAAAAAATACCTTCTTTAATGCAATTAGTTTTTTAACATAATGTATCTAGTTTTACTTTTAATGTGGCTTTGAGACGTGTACATTCTCTCAGATTACAAAACCTTCTGCGCTACTTTCACAAGCTCTAGCCTAGTAACACAAAAATACATTTTGGTTTTGCTCTACCAGAATGTATTTATCCCACAACCTCTATACCTCTAGAATGACCCTAACTGGAAAAAAACTAACTGCCACTTAAAATAAGGACACTTTCTGAAGAACAAACACAAAACCTTTCCCTTGGCTCCTTGCTTTCAGAATGATGCAGGGTGGTTTTAAAGAGGGTCAAAGGGTATAGCTTGCACTCAGGTGCAGTATATTAGCTGAGGCCTCTGGGCATAAAACCCAAGACTATCATCTCAGGATCTCACCCAACTAAGGCTTGACAAACTACACCGGCCATTATGTATGACAGCTGCGTTACTTAACAGAGCAACAGTTGAAAATCAAACCGACGGCTGTAAAAATAATGAAGAGCTAGGTGTCATCCCCGAGACCTGGACTATATAACTCACAATCACTGTTAGGGCCTTTTAAGTGAAAAAAGTGTTTAAAATCTGTCCAGAATAACAACGAGGACTATTAGCTCATGCTCGGGGTATCTTGTGTCTTGACGCATTGATGAGATACGTACTTTATTCAGAGGGCGCCACAAAAGCAAACATTTCAAAGGAGATGTCTCGTATATACTTGCCCACATAAAAAAAATATACAGTTTACTATAGAATACGAAAATGTGTAGTACTTACTATGAACTATGAATGTTGTAGTATAATGTAGAATACTATAGTAAATACTACAGTGTTATCTGCATCAGTATTACCTGTTTCAAATGAATGCATGTTTCAAATAACGCTGGGTCTAAAAAAACTGTTTAGGAGGTTACCATAAAATGCCATGAATTCCTTGCAAGGTTTAATGTTTGATGTGTAAACTGCTAGCCATTGGCTGCTACAAGCTGAGAACTGCTGGCTAACCGGAAAGCACAAAAACAGTCAACGACTTTGGGAGTACAGACTCCTAGATATCGTCTGATAATCCTCTAGTTGCAAAAGTAAGAACTGCCGAAAATGCAGACATACTAAGACAAAATAAGTGTGACACAGTGTGTACATGATAACACATTGGTGCAGGAAGTTAAGACATTTATAAAAACTATACCTACATGTACATATTACCTCAATTAGCCTGACTAACCGGTGCCCCCGCACATTGACTCTGTACCGGTACCACCTGTATATAGTCTCGCTAATGTTATATATACAGTTTTTGTTTTTTACTGCTTTTATTTATGTACTTATCTATTGTTTACCTAACACTTAATTTACTTAAAAACTGCATTGTTGGTTAGGGCTTGTAAGTAAGCATTTTCACTGTAAGGTCTACACCTGTTGTATTCGGCGCAAGTGACAAATAAAAATGTATTTGATTTGAAATTACTTTAGTTCGCAAAAACACTACAGTGAAAACTATTGTAGATCTATATAGCAGTTCTCCCAGGGTCAGCTCGATGACAGCAACCTGTATGTCATTGAGAGAGGACATCAGTTCTCTATGTGAATCCATCCATGATAACAACGATGGAGATTATCAAGGCGGAACAACATGGTTGTGGACGAAATTGCAGAATCTCCACATGAGACCTGGAGGGAGTCTGAAGACAAATTGAGGGAAATTGTCTCGGAGAAACTGAAGATGGACCACAGAAGCAGCCTTAAAAATAAGGTTCATGAAAATCAATAACTTGCTAACATCAGATAACATTCATATATTAGCCATTTCTGAGACTCACTTAGATAATTAATTTGAAGATACAGCAGTAGCAATACAAGGATAGAACATCTATAGAAGAGACAGACATGCTTATGGGGGAGGAGTTGCTGTATATATTCAGAGCCATATCCCTGTAATGCTTAGAGAAAGATCTTATGTCAAGTGTTATTGAAGAGTTGTGGTTGCCGGTTTCCCTGGCACATCAAAAGCACATCTAAAGCCTTTTATTTTGGGGTGTTGCTATGTGCCACCAAGTTATAACAGTATCTAAATAATATGTATGAAATGATAGTGTGATGCAATCAGAGAGGTCTACTTTTTGTGGACCTGAATATTGACTGGGTTTCATCAAGCTGTCCCCTCAAGAGGAAGATTCTCACTGTAACCAGTGTCTGTAATCTGGTTCAGGTTATTAATCAACCTACCAGGGTGTTTACAAACACTACAGGAACAAGATCATACACATGTACAGATCACAGTTTTACTAATACTGTAGAACTTTGTTCTAAAGCTGTATCCGTGCCCATCAGATGCTGTGATCACAACATAGTGTCTATATCCAGGAAAGCCAAAGTTCCAAAAGATGGGCCTAGTGTATAAGATCATACAAAGGATATTGCTGTGACAATGCTGAAATTGTTGGTGTAATGTGATTAATTAGGATCATTCAGTCGCTGCACATTTTATGAAATTGCTTCTTCCAAATATTGATAAACATACACCTGTTAAGAAACTGACTGTTAGAACTGTTAAGGCTCCATGGATTGATGAGAAATTGAACAACTGTATGGTTGAAAGAGATGGGGCAAAAGGAGTGGCTAATAATTCTGGCTGCACATCTGATTGGCTGACTTACTGCACATTGACAAATTATGTGACTAAACTCAACAAAAAGAAGAAGATAAATAAGATTTATAATGATTAAAAAAAAAAAAAAAGTTAAATGAAATGATTGTCAGAAAGAGAAATTCAACTCCATCTTTCATCCAATCAGATGGCTTATTCATCACAAAACCATCTGATGTTGCAAATTCTTATTTACAATGACGGCCTACACTGACAAAACTCGGACGACGCTGGGCCAATTGTGCGCCACTCTAGACACACTTGGGAGCCCCCCATTAGTAATGATTACTGGGGCAGGAAATGCCAACAATGAACAGTCAGCCTTCGTTCTCATGCATTAAAAAAAAGCAAATAATGAAAGAAAAGCATTGTAAGTTTGAATTTTGTAAAGTTAGTGTGGGAGACAATGACAAACCTCCTGGCATTGACAACTCAGATGGAAAGCTACTGAGGATGGTAGCTGACTCTATAGACACTCATATCTGTCATATCTTTAATCTGAGCCTAGAGGAAAGTCTTTGTCCTCAGACCTGGAGGGAAGCCAAAGTCATTCCGCTACACAAGAGTGGTAAAGCGGCCTTTACTGGTTCTAACAACAGACCTATCACCTTGCTGCCAGCTATTAGCAAAACGTTTGAAAAAATCTATCAGATACAATGCTATTTCTCTGTAAACAAATTAACAACAGACTTTCATGCTTATAGACAAGGGCTATCAACATTTACTGCACTGACACAAATGACTGATGATTGGTTGAAAGAAATTGATTAAAAGAAGATTGTTGAAACTGTACTGTTAGATTTCAGTGCAGCCTGACCACAACCTGTTATTGCGAAAACATATGTGTTACGGCTTTTCAATCTCTGCCATATCGTGGATTCAGAGCTATCTATCTACTAGAACACAGAGGGTTTTCTTTAATGGAAGCTTCTCTAATGTTAAACATGTAAAGTGTGGTGTACCACAGGGCAGCTCTCTAGGCCCGCTACTCTTCTACTTTTACCAATGACCTGCCACTGGCATTAAACAAAGCATGTGTCCATGTATGCTGATGATTCAACTATATACACATCAGCAACAACAGCTAATGAAGTCACTGAAACCCTTAACAAAGAGTTGCAGTCTGTTGTGGAATGGATGGCCATTAATAAACTGGTCTTGAACATCTCTAAAACTAAGAGCATTGTATTTGGTACAAATCATTCGCTAAGTTCTAGACCTCAGGTGAATCTGGTAATGAATGGTGTGGCTGTTGAACAAGTTGAGGAGATTTAATTACTTGGCGTTACCTTAGATTGTGAACTTTCATGGTCAAAACAGAGCGATTCAATGGTTGTAAAGATGGGGAGAGGTCTTTCTGAGATGCTCTGCTTTTTTGACACCACACTCCAAAAAGCAAGCCCTGCAGGCTCTAGTTTTGTCTTATCTTGATAATTGTCCAGTCGTGTGTTCGAGTGCTGCAAGGAAAGACAGAGTAAAAAAAACAGATGAAGCAACACCTCATGGCACAACGCTTCTCCCCTATTTGACCAAGAGTTTTAGTGTATGTATTGATATGTAGGCTACGTGTGCCTTTTTCAATTTTATGTAGTTCTGTCCTTGAGCTGTTCTTGTCTATTAATGTTGTGTATTATGTAATGTTTCATGTTCTGTATGAACCCCAGGAAGAGTAGCTGCTGCTTTTGCAACAGTTAATGGGGATCCTAATAAAATACCAATACTAAAAACCATAGTATACTATAGTATATATTTTTTTCAGGTCTCGTGAAGAAGTCCTACCACAATTAAAACGTAATAAATAAATGTTATCCTCTCTGATGACGAAAGAGACCAATAAACCAAAGTAGAAAAAGTTGGCTAGAAAATAAGTACAAAAACCACAAGATTGTCTCCAAAAACAAGGATAAGCTGTTTTTCTTTGTCATTATGGGGTATTTTGTGTAGATTGATGAGGTAAAAAAACGATTGAATCAATTTTAGAATAAGGTTGTAACATAAATATTTCCGAATGCACTGTATCTATTACTAGTGTTACAACGTGGTCAGATATAGACATGACAAATGTTACACTATGGTCAGATATAGCTATGACAAATGTTACAGTACTTACTAAAGAATTCTGTAGTAAACTGTAGTGGTGTTGAAGTAGTAACCTGTATGGGGGGGGGGGGGCTTCATGTTGAATTTATTGTCCTCAGGACACCTTTGAAAATAAGACCATGTTCTCAATTGGCTCTCCTGATTAAAGTTTTGAAAAAACTAAAAAACACCATGGTCAGATATAGCTACGAGTGTTACATCATGTTGTTTGAAGGTATTATGACACATTTACAACATGTATATTGTATATTTCTAGACAGAATTAGATCTCCCTAGACCTCAATCAAGCTAATTGCAGAAGGATTTAGACAGTCTCTTTATGCCTTCCAAGGTTTCCCTTACTCTCTCATCAAACAGACACTTGCAGTAGAACAGCAACTTCCCGTCCATCCCCATCGTTCGGTCCCCCACCTCCTTCGACCCCCCCACCCAGGGTTTCTGTCTGTCTGTGTAAGGAGTTCCCTCCGAGAGACTTTGTCTTCCCTCCACCCTGAGACCAGATCTCTGGTAGTTATTTCACTTTTACTTTTAGGAACTCTATGTATATATTTATCCAAAATACTATAAATTCCCCCAGACTGCCTTGGGTCTATCTTTCCTTGGCTTCTCTCATTCCTGTCAGAGATAGAGATTGATACGAGTTTGTCTCTGGACAGGCTCAGTTTTGATTAAGACCAGGTCAGTCGTTTTTAGCAAGAGTTAGCACATTATCCATCTGGGAGCAGGCTCTATGTACACAGTTTGAGACATTGTGCCCCTGAGAGAAGAACTTAACCTTGCTCTCCTTGATAGAACTAAATATCTGCTCAGGAACACAGTTTGAGTTTTACTGACCTGCAGTGGTTTCCCAAATGGTGGGAGAAAGCTATCAAGCCTGTACATATACAGGCTTGATTGTACATTGTACATATAACTATAGATATGAGATTGAGATACCTTAACTGTGGGACTAGAACTGTGCCCATGGAGAGATACTGTAGAAGATATGAGACGCAAATATATAATTCAGTACGCCAAGGCAATGTTTTCCTGTGAATTAATTAGTTTATTTCATTAGTATTTTAAGTTTGAAGGGTTGAAAATACTGCAACATGAAACTGTATCAAAAAGGAAGTCATGTTTCCTGTAGGAGGCATTACACCTCCCCAGAAAATAAACTATTTTTCTGTTTCCTGATACAAATCAATGAACAACTCTGCGAAGGGAATACTATTTTGATATCAAACTTGTTATTCAGGAAACGGTTTACAGACAGCCTTCGGCCCGTCCTGTTGGGTATATCCTGCTGGCTTATAGGACTGGTAGAATCTATTTATCAGGCCATGATCTCACCCCAAAAATCTCAATGTACAAGAAACACATACGGAGAGCTCAGCAAAGATACACATACAGAGAACTTAGCAAAGAAACACATACAGAGACATTGCATATATTGCCGGGAGGCAAACAGACTTGATGGCTTAGTACTGCTTACACACCCTGCGATGCGGTCGCCTTCAGTGAGCCTTTGCCCTCCAATGAAAATGTTATGAACACAGCTTCTCACCACTGCAGACAAAGAGGCCGCCTGGCTGACACTTAAACTTTATAACTGGAGCTCTGCTGCGACTGCAGTGTTATTTATCCTACTCCCCACAAGATGAGGAAAACCATTCAGTTTATCTCTGATAGCTGTTTATTATGTGTCAATAGGCTATATATAATAAATATAACGTTTGATATTGCTATTGCATAATGGGCTACATAGCTAGTTTTCTGTTAGTACTTTATACATACAAAAAGAGTTTTCCTTTCATGATTAAATGTGCTGGAGAGTAATAACACATTACAGTCCGTTCCTCAATTTTCTACTTGCTTTTGATTGATATATTTCTGTATAATATCTTAATTTGATTATATGCCACAGAGCATGGCTTTACGGTTAGTGGGATTCTGAAAGCAGTTTTGATAATAGAATAAGACTTGACAAATTAAAGGAGCAAGGCTAAATATTTTTTGATGGAGTCCCGCTTTGGTCTCCGAAACTTTAAAGAGCTTTCTTCTTCATTACTAAAAATGGAGCACCACAAAAATCAAGTGTGGCAAGTAATTTCTTCTCCTATGAAATTAAGGTGCACATTAATTACCTTGTGTTTACTTAGCTGGGAACATTTACAATTCCTCACCAACAAAAGGGGGAAAGCAGACGTACTTTACAGTGGATATATGCTTTCATCCCAGCTCCCAGCTCCCAGTCTTCCAGCTCCCAGCTCCCAGCTCCCAGCTCCCAGTCTCCCAGCTCCCAGTCTTCCAGCTCCCAGTCTCCCAGCTCCCAGTCTTCCAGCTCCCAGCTCCCAGTCTCCCAGCTCCCAGTCTTCCAGCTCCCAGCTCCCAGCTCCCAGCTCCCAGTCGTCCTCCACTCACCCACGTATGCGCACAAACCTAAAAGGAAGCAGAGGATATCTGGGCCACTAGAAGGAAGCAGAGGATATCTGGGTCACTAGAAGGAAGCAGAGGATATCTGGGTCACTAAAAGGAAGCAGATATCTGGGCCACTAGAAGGAAGCAGAGGATATCTGGACCAATAGAAGGAAGCAGAGGATATCTGGACCACTAGAAGGAAGCAGAGGATATCTGGACCACTAGAAGGAAGCAGATATCTGGGCCACTAGAAGGAAGCAGAGGATATCTGGACCACTAGAAGGAAGCAGATATCTGGGCCACTAGAAGGAAGCAGAGGATATCTGGGTCACTAGAAGGAAGCAGAGGATATCTGGACCACTAGAAGGAAGCAGAGGATATCTGGGCCACTAGAAGGAAGCAGAGGATATCTGGGTCACTAGAAGGAAGCAGAGGATATCTGGGTCACTAGAAGGAAGCAGAGGATATATGGGCCACTAGAAGGAAGCAGAGGATATCTGGACCACTAGAAGTTGAGGAACATTTGCAGAGCGAGCGGCAAAAGGCAAAAAATATTAGAGACGGCGAGAGAAGGTTCTGAGAGGAGAGAAGTTCTCTGGGAGTCTAAACAATTGATTCACCATGCTTTTATCGACTCACCCAGGCTATGATTTCCCCCCTGTTGATTTCACTTAGTCTTAAATACCTGTTTATTGGTGATGTCAGAAAATCAACATTCTATGGCTCTTTCTTTTCGTATATTTGTTTTAATTTTCTTTCTTTCTGACTTTTCGACTTTCTTTCTATCCGACTATCTTTCTTTTTTACTTTCTGCCTTCCTATCTTTCTGTGCAAAACAGACAGCTCTGACATGTAAAGTGGCATCTAAAGGATATTTGGGCCATTAGAAGTTGAGAAACATTTGCAGAGCGAGCGGCAAAAGGCTAAAAATATTAGAGACGGCGAGAGAAGGTTCTGAGAGGAGAGAAGGTTCTGAGAGGAGAGATAGTTCTGGGAGGAGAGAAGGTTCTGAGAGGAGAGAAGGTTCTGAGAGGAGATATTGTTCTGAGAGGAGAGAAGGTTCTGAGAGGAGAGAAGGTTCTGAGAGGAGAGATTGTTCTGAGAGGAGAGAAGGTTCTGAGAGGAGAGAAGGTTCTGAGAGGAGAGAAGGTTCTGAGAGGAGAGATGGAAGACAAAGCAGGAACCAGCAGGAAAGAGCTAAATGTATCACTTTCCCATCTTGCTCCTAGCAGTGGAAGCTAGCAGGGCCTAACAGGTTTGATGACATGCCTGAAGGGGATGCTGTGTGGAGAACGATTCCCCATCCCATCACTCCTCCATGGACGAGAGAAAGAGAGAGACAGAGAGAGAGAGAGAGGGAGAGAGAGAGGAAGGGAGAAAAGGAGGATAGGAAGTGAACCTCATTACCAGTGCTCTATACAGCGCTAGATAGCAGACTGGCTGGCAGATTATGACAGATCTGCTGCTCCATGCAGCATTGCCTCTTCACGCTCCGCTCTGGGAGACATTACTGTAAGCTGCCTGAGTCTAAACAATTGATTCACCATGCTTTTATCGACTCACCCAGGCTATGATTTCCCCCCTGTTGATTTCACTTAGTCTTAAATACCTGTTTATTGGTGATGTCAGAAAATCAACATTCTATGGCTCTTTCTTTTCGTATATTTGTTTTAATTTTCTTTCTTTCGGACTTTTCGACTTTCTTTCTATCCGACTATCTTTCTTTTTTACTTTCTGCCTTCCTATCTTTCTGTGCAAAACAGACAGCTCTGACATGTAAAGTGGCAGTCTGTTCTGTATGCTGTGCAAGCCTTCAGTCATGACGGGAACTGGCTTCTCCCTGGCTACTGTATTGGCATGCAGTCTGCACTCTCACAGAAATGACAGCTGGCCTGGTTGCTCAGGTGGGGGAGCTAGTCATCTATGACAGAGAGAGACAGAGACAGAGACAGAGACAGAGACAAAGACAAAGACAGAGACAGAGACAGAGGCAGAGACAGAGACAGAGGCAGAAACAGAGGCAGAGGCAGAGACAGAGACAGAGGCAGCGACAGAGACACAAACTATTGTGACGTGGAATCTATACTGAACAAAAATATATGTATATATGTAAAGTGTTGGTCCCTATATTTCATGAGCTGAAATAAAAGAGGAGTATTTATGCCTGTAAGTTAAAACTTACAGGATGGTAGCTCTCCAGGAACAGGGTTGGAGTTAAAACGTACAGGATGGTAGCTCTCCAGGAACAGGGTTGGATTTAAAACTTACAGGATGGTAGCTCTCCAGGAACAGGGTTGGAGTTAAAACTTACAGGATGGTAGCTCTCCAGGAACAGGGTTGGATTTAAAACTTACAGGATGGTAGCTCTCCAGGACAGGGTTGGATTTAAAACTTACAGGATGGTAGCTCTCCAGGAACAGGGTTGGAGTTAAAACTTACAGGATGGTATCTCTCCAGGAACAGGGTTGGAGTTAACTTACAGGATGGTAGCTCTCCAGGAACAGGGTTGGATTTAAAACTTACAGGATGGTAGCTCTCCAGGAACAGGGTTGGAGTTAACTTACAGGATGGTAGCTCTCCAGGAACAGGGTTGGATTTAAAACTTACAGGATGGTAGCTCTCCAGGAACAGGGTTGGATTTAAAACTTACAGGATGGTAGCTCTCCAGGAACAGGGTTGGATTTAAAACTTACAGGATGGTAGCTCTCCAGGAACAGGGTTGGAGTTAACTTACAGGATGGTAGCTCTCCAGGAGCAGGGTTGGATTTAAAACTTACAGGATGGTAGCTCTCCAGGAACAGGGTTGGATTTAAAACTTACAGGATGGTAGCTCTCCAGGAACAGGGTTGGATTTAAAACTTACAGGATGGTAGCTCTCCAGGAACAGGGTTGGAGTTAAAACTTACAGGATGGTAGCTCTCCAGGAACAGGGTTGGATTTAAAACTTACAGGATGGTAGCTCTCCAGGAACAGGGTTGGAGTTAACTTACAGGATGGTAGCTCTCCAGGAACAGGGTTGGAGTTAAAACTTACAGGATGGTAGCTCTCCAGGAACAGGGTTGGAGTTAACTTACAGGATGGTAGCTCTCCAGGAACAGGGTTGGAGTTAAAACTTACAGGATGGTAGCTCTCCAGGAACAGGGTTGGAGTTAAAACTTACAGGATGGTAGCTCTCCAGGAACAGGGTTGGAGTTAACTTACAGGATGGTAGCTCTCCAAGAAGAGGGTTGGAGTTAAAACTTACAGGATGGTAGCTCTCCAGGAACAGGGTTGGAGTTAAAACCTAGAGCCCTGATCTAGAGCTAGCCTTTGGACTTCCATCCAGGTTTTTAACCAAACTCAGCCTAGCTTTGATATTTGTCATTGACTATTACCAATGTGTTACCGTGAGAAGGATTGCTGAGAGAACTCCACTTAAACCACATAGACAACTGCAATGAATCAGCATCACTTTCAACAAAACTTACAAGCTCCATGTTTTCATTTGCTAGTTGTCCAGCAACCTCATGTGGCCTATACACTCTGAATTTGTTAAAGAGGTCCTGAGGGGTAGCAGGCAAAGTATTTGGTTTAGTCATCCCCAAATACAGGGTAATAGCTATCCAGTGGATTAGAAGAGGGCCTATCAGCTGGACTGCAGCTGGCTGTATCAGTGGGTTAGAAGAGGGCCTATCAGCTGGACTGCAGCTGGCTGTATCAGTGGATTAGAAGAGGGCCTATCAGCTGGACTGCAGCTGGCTGTATCAGTGGATTAGAAGAGGGCCTATCAGCTGGACTGCAGCTGGCTGTATCAGTGGATTAGAAGAGGGCCTATCAGCTGGACTGCAGCTGGCTGTATCAGTGGGTTAGTGGTCACACCTCATCAGCCGTCTCTGTGAAAACTTAATGCAAGGATGCCTTGCAGCCAGTGGAAGGCCATTAACGATGAAGGGCGCCATGGAAACAAGGCACAGGACCTCCCTCCTGCACTCAGACACACACACGCTTCACATTGATGTATGTACTCAGACACACACACACACACAGACACACACACACACACACACACACACACACACACACACACGTACACACACGCAACCATGTACAAACACACACACACTTGTACACACACGTACACTGGGAGTGCAATCCGGCAGGCGGTTTGATTCCACAATGTGTGTTCACTTCCTGACCATTAATCTACACTAGAAATGTAAGTAGGAGAGACACAGTATTCAAAAAGCATCACTACTTCAGTATAACATCCAATAATTAGTTGTCATATTAATGATGAGAAAACAGATACTAAACAAACCTACTGATTCAATTAAAGCAAGTTAATGTCAATATTTATTTTATCCATTATTCAATACCAGTGCTTAAATGGATAGGAACATTACGGAGAAATGTTAATCTCGTAATTGTACCCACACTATTGACAGATTTTGCTCTTGGCCTCTTAGGAGCATTAGACGTCCACCATGGCTCTCCACCTCACTCTGATCTGTATGAGGGATTTATCCTAGCAGAGAGAACAGTCTATGACTTGGTGTTTAATGTTTATCCTAGCAGAGAGAACAGTCTATGACTTGGTGTTTAATGTTTATCCTAGCAGAGAGAACAGTCTATGACTTGGTGTTTAATGTTTATCCTAGCAGAGAGAACAGTCTATGACTTGCCGTTTATTGTTTATCCTAGCAGAGAGAACAGTTTATTTCCCACATTTATTTTGAGATCAAGTTGTCTGCTGTTTTCCATTGCTCCATTGGACCCCTGCTTTTTTGTGGGCTGTGGTTCTGCTCATGGTCCAGTCGATGGCTATAGAGAGGATAGAGGCAGCCTGGTGTTCTCCAGTTTGGATGTGGAGTCTGAATGTTCTCTGTTGGAGATGATCTGGCAAGTGAACCCTTCTAACATACTCCTGATCAGATCACATATTTTTCAGGGATGCCATAGTGCCGTAGCAGTTTCCACAGACTGTTTGTGTCTAGACTATCGAAAGCTTTTTTTGAAGCCTACGAAGTTGATGTTTAATGGTGTCTGCAATTCAATGCACTGTTTGACAATTATCCTGAGTTTTCAATGTGGTCTTTACAGGAGTAGTTTTTTCTAAAGCATGCTTGTTCCTTTCGGAGTCTCTTGTCGAGTGAGTCCTGCATCTTATCATCTAATATGATCCGACAGAGGATTTTGCTGGGGATTGAGAGGAGCAAGATTCCTCTCCAGTTCTTGCACTCACTGAGGTTTCCTTTCTTGGGGATTGTAACAATCAAACCTGTCTTCCATTCTGTTGGTACTTCTTCTTTTTCTCAGATCTCGTTCAAGCTGTGTAAGTCTTGGACATGGAGGCTGAGACTAGAATTAAGGCACTTTCAATGTGCAGAAAAGTTCTACAATTCGAGGCTTGCTGTCTGGTCCAGGAGCGTGATTAGTCAAGAGGGATTTTTCAAAACATTTTGTGCCTGTCTGAGAAATCAATAAGCATTCCTCCTGGGCCAGTTGCCGAATTGCTTTACATTTATGGCGTACAATGCCGAATCCAGAAGTGTTTCTATGGCGCCATCGGTCAGACATCTTTGATCCAGTTGGCTTTGACTGGAAAAACAAGAGAGGTTTTGGTAATCTGACGTGCTGCAGCTGAACTCGGCAGTAAACTCTGCAGTTATTTAAACAGTTGATTACAAAGCAGAAATGGCAGGGAGCAAGGTGTTTGTGGGGAGACAAGATGTGAACGTTTTTTTATGTTCAGTTCTTTACTCCCTCAAAGCTTTGATACATGTTACATCATTTGTTTTCACCACAATTAATACCTTCTCTGATAGTGTTTTCTCTCTCTCTCTCTCTCTCTCTCTCTCTCTCTCTCTCTCTCTCTCTCTCTCTCTCTCTCTCTCTCTCTCTCTCTCTCTCTCTCTCTTCTCTCTCTCTCTTCCTTTCTCATCACCCCATGACTACAAAGTTGTTTCAGTGTCCTCCTCTGTTCAGAGACTAATGGCAGTCTAGGCTTACACATGCAAAGCTGAGCAAATAAATATGTGAAAAATGATAACATTGTTTGGCAGTCTGGTTAATAAGCTTCTCCGTCTCCAAGGAGACAGCTGCTCCGGCCTCTATTCCTCTGCTGTTGCGTGTGAGTTGTTGTGGCCCCGGCACCAACCTCAAGTTCCCCAACCGCCACTCTCTCCAGCGCACCACCCTTTCATTAACTATTCCAGCCGTGGAGAGACCTTTGGAATTAGCCCCTGTCTATCTCAAGCACTATCTCCACCTGGTATTAACTAAACCCCCTCGCCAGCCTTATCTTTAATTAGCATAATTCATGGGATGGAGTTCACTCGTGTGTGTACGTTCGGCGGCTTGTGAGAGTTTGGGTTGAGAAAGTATGTGTAAGGCAAGAATTTATCTTCAGTGCTTTCGCACATTGGCCGTGTTCCAAACCCTATGAATGGAAGAACAGAGGGAGAAGACAGAAAAAGAGAAGGGGGAGTTCTGTTCATCTTTCTGTCTGATAGTCTATCTCTACAGCATCACTCCCTGTATGCACGGCGTATGTTGGTGTATTTTAGCTGGGAGAAAGGAAGGTTCTTCGTCTTGTTTGTGCGCCCATAGAAAGGGCTGTGGGTTAATGGCCACATTGGCAGCATCCTGGCACCTATACCCACTCCAATGCCCCTACAGTACCCCTCACAATCCCTAAGCTCCTGCATAGCCACAGATATGACTTCCAGATGTTGCCTCTTGCGTGTTTCTGGAGAAATGAAGGGAGTAATTTAATAATGGTGTGGGAAGCACGGGAGAAGCCTGGAAGCTGCAGAATAATATTAGCACATCTTCTTCAATCACGGCCCCTGCAGGAGTCCGGCAGCCATTTTGTAATTTGGTCCAGGCTACTTTGTAATGCCCAGACCGCCACCTCCCACAATGCAACAACTGTGTTTTCTGGCTATATGATCCTCATAAAGAGAGGGTATGTGACCTTAGTATAATCATATGCTGGGTGATGCACTGACCTGGGTGTGCTGTATCTGGTGGTGTATTTTAGAACAAGAAGGGAAACAAATATAAGTTTGAGAGAGTGATGGTTCTGGTTCTGGTTTGGGCCAAAACAATATGGCATCGATAAAAATGTACCACAGGACTCTGTAAGAAGGGTTATTTAAACGGTATTTAAATGTACCACAGGACTCTGTAAGAAGGGTTATTTAAACAGTATGTAAATGTACCACAGGACTCTGTAAGAAGGGTTATTTAAACAGTATTTAAATGTACCACAGGACTCTGTAAGAAGGGTTATTTAAACAGTATGTAAATATACCACAGGACTCTATAAGAAGGGTTATTTAAACAGTATTTAAATATACCACAGGACTCTGTAAGAAGGGTTATTTTAAACTGCAGAAAGAGAAGCCACTTTAACTAGGAAAATCAGTTAAGAACTAATTCTTATTTACAATGACGGCCTACACCGGCCAAACTCAGACAAAGCTGGGGAAATTGTGCTCTGCCCTACTCCCAATCACGGCCAGTTGTGATACAGTCTGGATTCAAACCAGGTTGTCTGTAGTGACGCCTCTAGCACTGAGATGAAGTGTCTTAGACCCCTGAACCACTTGGGAGCCCGACAAGGAGACTCTGCTCTCATGCTAAACCCAGGGGAAAGGAACTTTTTATTTTCCCGAAAGAAGAATATTTGATTATTTGTTTTTATATGCAAGAAGAAATAAACTCAAAACACAAAGGATTTATTTGAAGCTGGACATGACATGAGTGACACCATTAAAATACATACCAGTCGTTCTTCAGAGTCTCTTTCTGTCCCTTACTTTCTCATCTTCAATGGAATCCTTCACTCCTCCTCCTGCCGAATTCTCTCTCTCTCTCTCTCTCTCTCTCTCTCTCCCCCTCTCTCTCTCCCCCTCTCTCTCTCACTCTTTCTGACTTCCTCTCTCAAAACTCTGTCTGAAACAACCTGCCTTTTCTTCTTCCAAACATTTAAATTTCTCTTCCTCTCTTTATCGCTCTGACTTTCTCTTACTATTAAATAGCCCCTAGAATTAAGTGATGTTATTGTGGTAACATGTTAATGACCCTTCTGTGCGGAGAAGCACACGTGGGCATCCATTCACTTAAACACAGGGGAGTATGTTGACATGAAGGTCACATGACTATCAATACTGTTTATAGCAATCACCCACGCTCAGATTAATGACTGGATCAATCAGACTCACAAAGGGAGGAATGTGTGTTTGTGTTTGAAACCTGAGGGTAATGTTTTGATTGAGAAGGCCTGAACTGGTGAAGGAGAAAGCCCATTAATCTGTGCTTCCTGCGGGTCGCCCAGCGTCATTCCAGGAACAACCACAGTGTAGTCTGATGGTTTTGATGACAGCTATCTGTTAGCCCGGCTGTCTCTGTCCCTTAGGGGCCACCGTAGTCCTCCACTGTCTGGGATTTCTCACAGATGAGAGGCTCCATGACATCAGCATAATTCATTCGTATTAAAGTAGAGACAGATCTACATGCCTGCCAGATGATGCTTAGGCCTTTGGCAAGTGGGAGTGAATGTCTCAGATATGAATGGCTACTTTCTATATCACAGTCTTTATTGCAGTCTGGTCTGTTTCCCAGGCCCAGACATGACTACAATTTTTATGTGTTAATTTTTTTTTGTTGAAAACTCATACTCCTGAGTCATATTTCATTATAGGGCATGCAACTGAAAATATTTAAAAACGCTTTGTAATGGAAATAAAAATGAAGGTTGTTTATTGAACTCCTTACTTGTTTTGACAATTTTCTTCCATTTGGTACATAATGAATATGACCCAGTGCTTGGTCATTAAGACTTCATTCACAATGTGGGTTTCTTATTATGGTACCCTTCAAGAGGTCACTCTAAAATGGTGACCTTTAAGATGTGCTTTCATAGTCTGCCCACAACATGAGGCAAATGTGGAAGTAGATGGACCAAACCAGCTTTCCTGGGCTCTGTCGGTCTGGAACTGCCTGGCTGGATGGTTGTAGCTGCTGGGAAAAGGTTGCGGACGGAATTAAACATAAGGCCCCCAGACCTACAGGAATGTTGTCCGTCACTCTCCGGGAAGAATACCTGCGCACATCCGATAGAGTTGTCAGCTGTTGGAATAGAAACACTGGCTGGGTGGAGGAAGAAAAGGAGAAATGGGGTTTGCAGATGGACAAAGGGAGAAAATAATTGCACTGGCAAGCTGTCACCCATAGTTTCAGAGAGCTGGTCTTATATCTGCAGTTTTTAGCCAAAACTCATCTTTGATGTGAGGATCAAGGAAATAGACAGGACAATTATTATGAGCCAAAGAGTGATTATTTAAGCCACAAAGAAACTATGCATTCCAGTTTATCCAGACTCAGGTCTCGGTAAGAATGTATAGTTTATAGCCTTGATACTTTATCCATGAGCTACTAAACTATCCCATTACAATTTGGTTTGGTTTTATAATCACATCCCCTTGGTTGGAGCTGTATATTTTTCCAATAAATGCTACCAACTGTAAATCTGTAGTGAATGGTAGTGAGGTCATAGTAACCCAGCAGATTGAATTTTCTGCCATTATTCATATCACCTTACTATCAGCATTCATGTCACTAGCTGGGTTCCCATCCAATTGATGACAGATTTTCATGCGAATATTCGGAAAATATGTGCATTTTCCCACCAGTGGTGTTTCTACCAAACTGACTTGTTGCGGATTCAAATCAGTGCGTGTTGACATAACGCAGACAACATGTGCTTTTTTGCTTAAGCTTTCATGTACTGCTAAAGCTTCCGTTGCATTTTCAACTCTACCGATAGTTTTGTCACAAAAAACTGTTGCGTTAAATAGTAAATGTGCCTACTCTGGTCTTGGCACCTGCGCTCTAGCCAACAGCTGTCAGAAACAGCGTAGGCTGTGTAGGTAGGCTAATCTACGTGCTGAGATTATTATGGATAACTATGGATTATTATGGATATTGATCATCATGTCACCAGAAGACCCTCGATATTTATTGAAAAGGAGTATCAAGCTCATCACTGTGCACTTTCACCACCCTGTGAAGTTCATCATAACTTATTTCATCTGTAGTCTAATAAAGTCGTAGTGTGAGGACCACACACCATGTCATCGTGGGGCTCCAAGTTTACTTTGATATGATGGTTATTATCTCAATATTTGCGCATTAAGGAGTTTCCACCAAAACAAAAAGATCCCACCATGTTGAACAAACTATCTGTCTGCATTTATAACATTTCACGAAAACGTCCTGTTTCTATCACAGCTTTATAAGGTATGACTTTACTCTGTTGATGGAAATGGGGTTACTGTGCATCACCCACTTTCCCCTTACTTTGGTTACTGAGGTATACAAATGTGAGCTCACTGTGAGGTGTAAGTGATCTTAATTATAAAAAGGGTGGGTCTAATCCAGACGGTGTCTATTCCACATGTTACCACTATTTACTGTACTCTGTTCCATCTCAGTGTGCAATCCACTGTCTCATTAACCCAGCTAGGCAATTTACAAACTTGATCTCCAGTATAAAACGCATCTAGACATTATCCCACATTTATTTTAGACTAGCATTTGGTTTCAACAGCAGATATTTTTTATAAACCTTGCTTTCTGTCTCTCCAACATTTGCAACATTGTTTCAATATTGAAATAGTAGTACTTGTCGGGAGTCAGGACTAGACAGACAGGCAGACAGCTTTTCTCAGCCAGTCAAAATCATGAATCAGCTGGCATCATTTTTATGGATATATACAAAGACATTTCAATAGAAAACAGGTAAACTTAACAAAATGCAGCTAGTTTGCTGTCTTTCCAGCTTCTGTTTGAAGTGATTGTGTTAGCTGTGTTGTTGGCCTGTTGAGAGAGAACATTTTCATTTATTTTCCAAATAAATGTCACTAGAAAACAGCTTCAACAAATGCAAATGCGGCTACTGTTGTTATTCTGGCTGCACTGTTTGACGTGACTGTAAGTTAGCCGTAGTTGGCTAGCTAGCAAGCAAGGGATAAGAACGTAACCAGCCAGTATGGCAATGGAGCATTTAGAACGAATGAATTGGAATATTTAGATACAAAAACAAAAAATACTTAATGACTAGTCAGATATAATTTATACTACGCTACATGTTTCTTAGTCAGATATCTGGTAAAACGGTAAATGTGTTGGACTGAGCAGGTTTGTTTACCCTTTGATAAACGCTGAATACCTGAACAAACCAACTTTACCATATAAGAATTTCAACAAACGTCCAAGCAATAAATAGAAACACACACACACACACACACCTGCTCGGAGGCTTGGATGGAGCAAGACTGGACGGAGCCAGCTAGACACTTCTTGGGCCGCTCACTCTAACACAGCGACACGTACACTTTAAAAGCTCAATGGAGCTGTCCCAAAAACTGTGATAACAGAGTGAGGTAAAACCCTGGTCCCTTTCATGACAAGCAGTGCTATCTAACCTCGCCGTCTGGTGCGCATTAGTTATCATCTCTTCTCAAGGAAAATGTGCCCATTATTTGTCTGTGACCTGCCCACCCTAGCACCCATTACCCCTCTGCGTACCCATGGCGCCCCGAAACAGTTCTGGCATGAAATGTTTCAGAAGTATTTATTTTCTACCAGTAAATGTTTAAATGTGTTGCAGGTTTAGTTAAACCATGTCGCTGTGCTTGATTAGCCATAAGATAGAGATTGGGCCAGACCTGTTATTTACACATTCTTTCCCCTAAAGCACTGTTCTAGTGTCTGAGGAACTTGTAAGGCACCAGTAACATTGCCAAGGTGTCCAACTTCTCTGTTATTAACGCAGGAATGTTAACGCAGAGTTGAGCTGTACCAAGGTCATTAATACAAGATGGTCATTGAAAGCCCATTTCAGACACAGGAGGCCAATCCCAGGACTTTATACAAAGTACCGTTTTGAATCATGGCTGCGGGAAGATGTTTTGGGCTGGTGGTCGACGGGGGGGGGGGGATTGAGTAATAAAGGCCTAGTGCACTAATATGGTGGATTTATTTTATTGTGTTTTCATATATAAACAGTAGCAGTCAAAAGTTTGGACACACCTACTCATTCAAGGTTTTTCTTTATTTGTATTATTTATTATTGTAGAATAATAGTGAAGACAAAACTATGAAATAACAAATATGGAATCATGTAGTAACCAAAAAAAGTGTTAAACAAATATATTTTAGATTTTAGATTCTTCAAAGTAGCCACCCTTTGCCTTGATCACAGCTTTGCACACTCTTGGCATTCTCTCAACCAGCTTTTCCAACAGTCTTGAAGGAGTTCCCACATATGCTCAGCACTTGTTGGCTGCTTTTCCTTCACTCTGCTGTCCAACTCTTCCCATTTCTCATTTGGGTTGAGGTTGTGTGATTGTGGAGGCCAGGTCATCTGATGCAGCACTCCATCACTCTCCTTCTTGGTCAAATAGCCCTTACACAGCCTGGAGGTGTGTTGGGTCATTGTCCAGATTAAAGACAAATGATAGACCCACTAAGTGCAGACCAGATGGGATGGTGTATCACTGCAGAATGCTACGATAGCCATGCTGGTTAAGTGTGCCTTGAATTCTAAATAAATCACAGACAGTGTCACCAGCAAAGCACCCTGACACCATCACACCTCCTCCTCCATGCTTCATGGTGGGAACCATACATGCACAGATAATCCGTTCAACTACTCTGCGTCTCACAAAGACACGGCGGTTGGAAACAAAAATGTAAAGTTTAGACTCATCAGACCAAAGGACAAGGTAATGTGTGGCTACTTTGAAAAATCTCACTTTTTTGGTTCCTACATGATTCCATATGTGTTATTTCATAGATGTGATGTCTTCACTCACAGAAATATATACAATTCTAAAGGGTTCACAAACTTTCAAGCACCACAGTATTTTTGTATGTATTTCTTGTGATTTATAAGGGGTTGCTGCAGCACCCTCGGCACCCCTACTTCACGTGGCTATGCATGTAATCATTCATTTGGAGGAAAAGAGGTGTAACTTAGTCCTTTTTTAGACCACTTGACAATCTGTCAAACATTTATCCTCAAAGTGTCCTAAATTACAATTGGAAGACTTCTCACAAGGATGCAACCTGGCTAGTGATATTTATTTGATGTGGCTACTCAAAGTTTAACAACACAGTCTTAATATAAAGATGGAGTGAGTAAGATACAAATCTATGCAAAACCACCATGTTCTGCATTTCAGACTTTCTTTCAAATTTCTTGTCTATATATTTCTCTGTTCATGTTTTGTGTTAGAAGCACAGCTGGAGCCTTAATAATAACTGTACAATCTTAGTAGCCCTGGATTGTTCAGCACTCCTTATCTCAGAACCAGGAGATCTTTGGTGGCACCAGTGGCGGATTTCGGTATAGGCAACATGGGCCACTCAGTCGCACCCTTAGTTAAAAGGCAGCTCAGTGGCACCCTTGCCTAAAAAGGCAGCTGAAATTGAAGTAGATCAATAGGATGAGATGGATAACATCACTGCTCTCTTAGGATCTCCTTTGTTTGTGTGTAAAGTGCTCTGAGAGTTCCGCCACAAGGCTTTGGGACGAGTCCCAAATGTCACCCTGTTCATCATTGTCACACTTGATTAGTTCAGCCTTTATCTGGGTGGTCATAAGTCTTCAGCAAGTGTCATTATTTGGAGTGGAGACATTAATTGAATCAATATTTTGACACCTCGCCTTGCCATGTGGGTAATTGGACACCAGAGGTACCCTGGGTAATTGAATCCTAGCTCTCTGATTGACAGGTAATAGGATAAGGGTTCTTTTGGCTGCTGACATCACCACTGCCCATTTTCGGATGGCTTCCTGAAAAATTGCCTCGACAAAGGCGACGGTCAAGCCTGCTATTAAATGCTTTATTTTGGATTTCCTGTGTGACCGATTTCAGTCCGTTATGATAGATAGCAAGGACCTCCTCTGGTTAATCTCAGGCTCTCTAAAATAAATGATTTGCTGGTGTCCTGGTGTTTGTGTGTGCTCCCAAGTCGATGCTTCGTCGTTATCCTTGACTAGCACAGGAAACACTCCAGGCAAAGTCCCATCCAGTCTTGACTGTCCAAGTATAATTACCAGACTGCGTCTCATAACAGAGAGAGAGAGAGAGAGAGAGAGAGAGAGAGAGAGAGAGAGAACCCTGACTGCTCATACTCCAGCAGTATACAGTACCTGCGTTGTTTCAGATTACACATCCTTGTTAACCAATATTTTCCATCGTTTGGCATGTATAAGTTGTCCCTTGGTCATGTGGTCAGAGAGTTGTAGTGTTATATAGCTCCTTGACTACCCAGGAAGTCCACAGTTATTAAAGAACACCTGTTCTTGAGTGGGCCCGATGCCAGAGCACAGGCGCCAACAAAATGTAATATAAATGATTTATGAACAGACTGCCCGTCCGCTATATAAGAGGAATAGAGTGGTCTGGTCTCAAAATGTTCACCAACTCTTCCACACAGCAACAGGTTGTGCCCTAAAACATGTGACTTATTAAACTACACATTTTAATGAAGGCTTGCATCGTCGGCCAAAAAAAAAAGTAATTTCTTATTTCTTATTAAAAAGGGAATGTTATTACCTTGCTGTAGATGATAGTGTGTTATTACCTTGCTGTAGATGATAGTGTGTTATTACCTTGCTGTAGATGACAGTGTGTTATTACCTTGCTGTAGATGATAGTGTGTTATTACCTTGCTGTAGATGATAGTGTGTTATTACCTTGCTGTAGATGATAGTGTGTTATTACCTTGCTGTAGATGTTAGTGTGTTATTACCTTGCTGTAGATGACAGTGTGTTATTACCTTGCTGTAGATGACAGTGTGTTATTACCTTGCTGTAGATGATAGTGTGTTATTACCTTGCTGTAGATGATAGTGTGTTATTACCTTGCTGTAGATGTTAGTGTGTTATTACCTTGCTGTAGATGATAGTGTGTTATTACCTTGCTGTAGATGATAGTGTGTTATTACCTTGCTGTAGATGACAGTGTGTTATTACCTTGCTGTAGATGACAGTGTGTTATTACCTTGCTGTAGATGTTAGTGTGTTATTACCTTGCCGTAGATGATAGTGTGTTATTACCTTGCTGTAGATGATAGTGTGTTATTACCTTGCTGTAGATGATAGTGTGTTATTACCTTGCTGTAGATGATAGTGTGTTATTACCTTGCTGTAGATGATAATGGGATATTCTCTTCGATCAAATTCTTCATCAACTAAAGTTACATTGGCAATTAATCACAGCTTTTGATCCATTTCAAAAACAACAATTCTATGAATGGAATGTATTCTCTCATTAGGAACCAAGCTGGGACTCAACTCTGTCTGCTCAGTCAGACACAATGTCTTCATTGACTCGGCTCTGCAATGGTTTCAGATGCAAATCTGGCCCTTTGGATTTGACCTATAATTGCAGGGGACGTGACTACAAGGGACCGATGGAGGTAGGGTCTGCTCTCACTGTCTCACTTTGAAAATAGTTTCCAATTCACCAATGAGCCATTGCCAGATTTTCAATCACCTGCAATTCTATTGCTAATGCAATACTTTTCAAGTATCTTCAATTATATGGTTAATGTTAAATTTACAATGATGTTGTTTGTGTCACTATGCAAATAAGTATTTTGTGTAACAATAAATCAACTCGCCAATTGAAAAATGTACAATTGAGAGCAAGACGGAACAGTCACCTGTTCGACCCTTATGACATAACCACATTGACTTGTATCAAGCAGCCATTTCAATACATTATGAAATAACCACATTGACTTGTATCAAGCAGCCATTTCAATACATTATGAAATAACACATTGACTTGTATCAAACAGGAATCTCAATACATTATGAAATAACCACATTGACTTGAATCAAACAGGAATCTCAATACATTATGACATAACCACATTGACTTGAATCAAACAGTCATCTCAATACATTATGACATAACCACATTGACTTGAATCAAACAGTCATCTCAATACATTATGACATAACCACATTGACTTGAATCAAACAGTCATCTCAATACATTATGACATAACCACATTGACTTGAATCAAACAGTCATCTCATTACATTATGAAATAACCACATTGACTTGTATCAAACAGTCATCTCAATACATTATGAAATAACCACATTGACTTGTATCAAACAGTCATCTCAATACATTATGAAATAACCACTTTGACTTGTATCAAACAGTCATCTCAATACATTATGACATAACCACATTGACTGGAATGAAGCAGCCATCTCAATACATTATGAAATAACCACATTGACTTGAATCAAGCAGGAATCTCAATACATTATGAAATAACCACATTGACTGGAATCAAGCAGGAATCTCAATACATTATGACATAACCACATTGACGGGAATCAAACAGGCATTTCAATACATTACGAAATAACCACATTGACTGGAATCAAGCAGGAATCTCAATACATTATGACATAACCACATTGACGGGAATCAAACAGGCATCTCAATACATTATGAAATAACCACATTGACTGGAAACAAACAGGAATCTCAATACATTATGAAATAACCACATTGCCTGGAATCAAACAGGCATCTCAATACATTTATCGCAGCAGTTTTCAAACACAGTGAGGATGCCATGAATGAAATGCTGTAGTAATGAGTAATACACTTTCTCATTACGACTATGTGGTCGATCATTTATCATTTTTAGTGGAAAATTATAGTACAGCATTTTTTCTAGATGTCTCCTTTGACAACACCGTAAATTAATCAATTTAGCTGAATCAAACATTTTTCATTTTTAATGTTTTAACATTTGATGCTATGAGCCCTATGATGGACACAATACATATCACTATTATGAAGATTTGTTTTGTGGGGCTTTCCACATCTTAAGTGACTTCAAAAAGAATGCTTGATGCACAGGATCAATCTGTAGCTACAGGTTGTATTTGTGGTGAGTCCAGATACTCTGTGTCTACTTCACAGCAGGGAAAATGAGCCAGCTATGAATGGACTTTTCACCAGTTGCAAAGCCTGCATTATTCTGCTCGGCTGTTGTAATTTGAACAGTTAAGAAACCCACTTTTCATTGAGGAAACCAAAGTCAAACCTGAGATGTCCTTGAATGAGACTATTCCCACATGCACAAAAAGACAGCTTTCATTGTTCTTGGCATTCATGTGGCTGAGGTGGTTACCTGACCCTGACCTTTGACCACAGGAAACACACATACAACGTCAACCCAATAGCTAGCTTCCTCCTCAATCAGCTAAACAGGAGCAGTTACTGACAAGACATTCAGAGAAAAAGAGAGCACATTATTTATTTGGGTGCTAACGTAGTTAATGGACCCACTGATTGGGACCTCCATTAGAGAGGGATGGGATTGGGACCTCCATTAGAGAGGGATGGGATTGGGACCTCCATTAGAGAGGGATGGGATTGGGACCTCCATTAGAGAGGGATGGGATTGGGACCTCCATTAGAGAGGGATGGGATTGGGACCTCCATTAGAGATAAGGTGATCTGTCTAAACACAGAGGGACCCCTTTCAAACCCATTACATCATTTGGAAAATTGCTTATTTAGGATGGGCCTATGTTTTCTTTCCATAGATAAAGGGGGAAATGGCATGCTTGAGTTACCACTGATATCTGGTGGATTACTGGCTTCAACTGAGCACTTAAGGCCATTTGGATGAACAGCAACAAAAATACAACCTCTTGATCCTTTTAGTTTTCAAGTTTCTAATTCTTTATGAGAGGACCAATTACACATAGTGTAAGTAACATTGATATAAAAACATATGTAAATATGCATAAAACAACAAATGGAGTTCCTCCTCTGTAGCTCAGTTGGTAGTGTGTGGTGCTTGTAACGCCAAGGTTGTGGGTTCGATTCCTGGGACCACCCATATGTAAAATGTATGCATGCATGATTGTAAGTTGCTTTGGATGAAACCGTGTGTTAAGTGGCAGATATTATACGGTGTGTAACAGGACATGTGGATGCCATTCGTACACACTCTAAGGGTCACTCTTGTTGCCAAACGCTCATATTTCAAGCCATTGAACCTTATCTTGAGATCTCAGTGTTTAAGAGGAAAACAGGAGAACCCCCGTGATTATTCAACCCGTATAGAAGTCAGTGGTCGTGTACATTAACATTTCGTATTGGACAAGTCCAGATAGCCCCTCCCTGTTTCAGCCCATTGTCTTACGTTTGGTGCCTAATGAACACATCCCTTATATATGTGCTGAACAGTGGCTTCAGAAAGTATTCACAGCCCTTGGCTTTTTCCACATTTTGTTGTGTTACAGCCTGAATTTAAAATATATTAAATTTAGATTGTGTCACTGGCCTACACACAACACCCCATAACAGGGGCACAACTTTCGTTTTAGAAGTGGGGGGGACTGCTCAAAGGCGTCCACATGGTCCTAAAGCCCACCTTTGCCTTGTTTTGTATCACATTCCTATGATGAAACTATCCCCAGTGAAAGTTGCGTCCCTGCCCCATAATGTCAAAGTGGAATTGTCAAGTCCTCCTCTTGTTCAACTTCCATAGGACACAAGGACAACTTCCATAGGACACAAGGACAACTTCCATAGGACACAAGGACAACTTCCATAGGACACAAGGACAACTTCCATAGGACACAAGGACAACTTCCATAGGACACAAGGACAACTTCCATAGGACACAAGGACAACTTCCTAGGACACAAGGACAACTTCCATAGGGCACAAGTACGACTTCCATAGGACACAAGGACGACTTCCATAGGACACAAGGACAACTTCCATAGGACACAAGGACAACTTCCATAGGACACAAGGACAACTTCCATAGGACACAAGGACGACTCAAATTTCCAACTCAATGACTTTTCTTTTTCTTTTGTCTTTGTCAGTTGATTGGTCTGTTCAGTGAATTAGGTTGTAAACCTTTAAAGACAGAACAAAAGTTAACAATTTAATTAAACATTCTAAATGAATTTTAACATTTTTTACTTTGTACCATCCTTTAGTATCTTATTTTTTCAAACTCAAAATGAAATATTTTTGCACAAACCCATTTAACACAAAATCAATGAAGTCAATGCTGCAATGTGTTCCTTAACCGATCTACACAACAGTTAAACATAGCTCGAACACATTAAGCAGCATTTCAAACACCATGAAAGTAAATAAAACATTTCACTGACCATTGGCGTCTTTGGACTGAACCTACGAGTGAACTTGGAGCGTCTTCTCTCTGAAGTTGTCTGAATGACTGAGGACCTCCATGTCTTCACAGGTGCTCCAAATCAGTGACGATGACTGATCAGGTGACAAGCAGCCGGTTTGCTGCTGCTGGTGCACTCTGGGAAGTGTAGTTCTTTGACACTCATTCCTGAGATTCAACTCAACAGGAATTATGTTTTTAGAATTTTAAAAATACATTTATGAAAAATTAAAAGCTGAAATGTCTTACGTCAATAAGTATTCAACCCCTTTCTTATGGCAAGCCTAAATATATTCAGGAGTAAACATTTGCCAAGTCACATAAGTTGCATGGACTAATAATAGTGTTTAACATGATTTTTTAATGACTAACTCATCTATGTACCCCACTGTAAGGTCCCTCAGTCGATAAGTGAATTTCAGTCACAGATTGCACAACAAAGACCAGGGATGTTTTCCACTGGCTCGCAAAGAAGGGTATCTATTGGTAAATGGGTCAAAAAAAAAAAAATCTGACATTGAATATCCCTTTGAGCATGGTGAAGATATTCATTACACCTTGGATGGTTTATCAATACTACAAAGATACAGGCGTCCTTCCTAACTCAGTTGCCGGAGAGGAAGGAAACCGCTCAGGGATTTCACCATGAGGCCAATGTTGACTTAGGAGAAAACTGAGGATGGATCAACAACATTGTAGTTATTCCACAATACTAACCTAAATGACAGAGTGAAAAGAAGGAAGCCTGTACAGAATCAAAATATTCCAAAACATGCTTCCTGTTTACAACAAGGTACTAAAGTAAAACTGCTGAACAATGTTGCAAAGCAATTAACTTTATGTCCTGAATACAAAGCGTTATGTTTGGGGCAAATCCAACACAACACATCACTGAGTACCACTCTTCACATGTTGATGGTGTCTGCATCATGTTATGGGTATGCTTGTCATTGTCAAGGACTAGGGAGATTTTTAACATAAAAAAAAGGAATAGAGCTAAGCACAGGCAAAATCTTAGAGGAAAACGTTTTCAGTCTGCTTTGCACCAGACACTGGGAGACACATCCGCATTTCAGCAGGACAATAACTTAAAACACAAAGGCAAATATACACTGCAAGTTGCTTACCAAGATGATATTACAAAGACAACATTTAATTTTCCTGAGTGGCCTAGTTTTAACTTAAATTGGATTGAAAATCTATGGCAAGATTTTAAAATGGCTGTCTAGCAACGATGCACAACTATCTTGACAGAGCTTAATGAAAAAACAAAATATATATATATATATATACATATATATTGTGAATGGGTGTGCAAAGCTCTTAGAGACTGACCCAGAAAGACAGCTGTAATCGCTGCCAAATATTATTCCAAGGGGGTTGAATACTAATTAAGATATATTAGTGTTTTAGGTTTCTTCCACTTTGACATTACAGAGTATTTTATGTAGATATTTGACCCAAAAAATTACGAATCCATTTTAATCCCACCTTGTAACACAACAAAATGTGGGAAAAGGTGAGAATACTTTCTGAAGGAACTGTATGTGGGCAGACTGAGACAGAGAGTGGAGGAGGAGAAATAGACTGCAGGCCCAGCATGAGTCCTCGTAATTACCTCAATTCAGAGGGATTTATCCATGTTCAAATTCAAATGTATGTTGTCTGGTTTGCATTCCACAGAAAGGAAAGGCTTAGGCTACATATTCACAGGCTGTGGGACTACTTAATAAAACCGTGCAGGAACAGAACAGTAGATATCAGGCTACCTATCCACAGGTTGTGGGACTACTTAATAAAATCATGCACGAACAGAACAGTTAATTCCAGTTAGGAGATTGTGACAGAAGAGATTCCAGGTAGATCCAAGAATGAGCTTTGGAGATCCAAGAATGAGCTATGGAGATCCAAGAATGTTATTTATTTATTTAACTAGTCAAGTCAGTTAAGAACAAATTCTTATTTACAATGACGGCCTACACCAGCCAACGCTGGGCCAATTGTGCACCGCCTTATGGGACTACCAATCACAGCCGGTTGTGATACAGCCTGGATTCAAACAGGGTGTCTGTAGTGACTCCTCTAGCACTGAGATGCAGTGCCTTAAACCACTGCGCCACTTGGGAGCTATGGAGATCTGGGAATGAGATATGGAGATCAAATAATGAGCTATGGAGATTCAAGAATGAGCCATGGAGATTCAAGAATGAGCTATGGAGATTAAAGAATGAGCTATGGAGATTAAAGAATGAGCTACGGAGATTCAAGAATGAGCTATGGAGATTCAAGAATGAGCTATGGAGATTAAAGAATGAGCTATGGAGATTAAAGAATGAGCTATGGAGATTAAAGAATGAGCTATGTAGATTCAAGAATGAGCTATGGAGATTCAAGAATGAGCTATGGAGATTCAAGAATGAGCTATGGAGATTCAAGAATGAGCTATGTAGCTCTGAAAAAGAGCTGGAGACAGTGTGAGATACAATTAGTCAGAACCTAGATGATACACAAAAATACCTACATTAGGCTACTGTAGCTATTTGATCATAATGTTGGCCTACCAGAGTGGCCTACCATCAAACAAAATGGAGAAAATGTATCCCATAACATTTGAACATGTTCTATCTTCCAGCCTACAGTAGCAGCCAATCTGTGGTGTTCAATGTACACCTACATTCCATGAGACTTAAAAAAAGTTACAAGACAACTGGGAACTCAGACAGTTATGACTTCTGACTTCAGTGAGTTCAAGACAACTTGTTTTGAACAGTCATCCATCTCAGAATTCCAAGTCGGAAACTCTGTCATCTTTCTAGAGCTCCGACTTTACGACCAGTTTACTGATGTCATGATTTGACCTTGTTTTTTCATAATTCCCAGTTTCTTGAAAGCACGATGACCATCAGATGGAGGTACCTTCAGTTCAGTAAAATAAAAATAGAATTATTTGCCATATTATATTAAATTTCTGCTCAGCTGTGCCTCGCAAGTGCTACACCAAAATATCTATTTAGTTATCAAAACTCCATTTTTTTTTAAATAATATGGTTGGAGAAAAACGATATTGGAAGGTCAGGCATATAGCCAATATGCTGTGATAATGTATTAGGCCTACTGCATAAGCCTTATTCCTATAGAACTGTTCTTATTTAATGTCAATTTTTTTAAAGTCGTTTCTAAAGAGTGGTAGATTTCGACTTGCTTTTTGACTGCGAAAGTGATCTTGACTCAGAAAAGGTTGGTGACCTATGACCTATATCTTAGACGATGGACCACCACATCAATAAAAGCACATGTAGCATACATCACGTAGCCCAATGAGCTTTGGTACACCATCATCTTCAACCCAGACCATGGACACTGAGGGGGAAAACGTCAGCTGCATCTCTTTGATGTATAGCGGTTGGACACGTGTTCCACCTCGTCCCTTGTGGAATATCCGTCTCCAGTCTTCCGATGCACCACATGTGGGTGGGACTTAGCTCATGGCCCACAGGGTGCTGTAAAGGCACTCATCACTCCTGACAGGCCTCTTTTAATCAGTCTGAACGCTTTCACAAATGTCTCGTCTGAAAGCGGTGTGGTTGGGTTCAGTGAAGCAGCCCAGACATGAATCCTCCATCAATGACGTACGAGTAACGAAAATGTAAATTTCAACAGCATACTGCGTAGATTAGCCATTTTATTCAACAGCAAATCATTGTGTTTAAAGGCCTAACTCAATATGGTTTTTGTTCCAGTGGATTTTAGAGTGGCCCAACTCAATATGCTTTGTGTTCCAGTGGATTTTAGAGTGGCCCAACTCAATATGTTTTGTGTTCCAGTGGATTTTAGAGTGGCCCAACTCAATATGTTTTGTGTTCCAGTGGATTTTAGAGTGGCCCAACTCAATATGGTTTGTGTTCCAGTGGATTTTAGAGTGGCCCAACTCAATATGCTTTGTGTTCCAGTGGATTTTAGAGTGGCCCAACTCAATATGCTTTGTGTTCCAGTGGATTTTAGAGTGGCCCAACTCAATATGCTTTGTGTTCCAGTGAACACAGGCAGGCTCAGGGTCAGGGCAGGCAGAGGTCAATAATCCAGATAGGTGGTTTTGCAGAGGTACAGGACGGCAGGCAGGCTCATACTACGCAATGTTTTTTTATAGCTTTTTGCACTCCAGACTTCTTGTATTTTTATACTTTTTCATACTGCCACTATGTATCATGTATCGTGTATCTGTCTTTTGTGGATTTTCATTCTGGCATTTTGCACCTGCCCTGTGTTTTTTTTAAGCTGCTTGACGAAGAAATGTCTATCTATCTATCTATCTATCTATCTATCTATCTATCTATCTATCTATCTATCTATCTATCTATCTATCTATCTATCTATCTATCTATCTATCTATCTATCTATCTATCTATCTATCTATCTATCTATCTATCTATCTATCTATCTATCTATCTATCTATCTATCTATCTATCTATCTATCTATCTATCTATCTATCTATCGTGCTCAGAGAAACAGTGGGAATACAGTTCTAGCTAAGAGAACAGCTAATGGCCAGAAAAACAGTGTTTGTTTCTCCTCGATAACTAGGATCATCATATGCATATCCAATTAAGCATTTTCCCTTACACATTTCACTTGCAAGGTAATGATCTCTGTGAGTGTATTGTGTATTGCAATCCTCTATTTTTTTATCCATAAAGTGAACATAATTTACAGCACTTCATCTCATGTTTTGTTACAAACCAAAAACATATTGCAGACTCTGACCCATCATATCTGTATTTGTTTGGAGATGTCATTGAGGAAGTTGGAAATGGTGAAGATGAGGCATGCTTATTAGCAGGGGAACTACAGGGCACTCAGGGCCGGCTCCACAGCTCATTTTTCTTCCCATCATGCCTGCAGTGGTTCTCTCTCTCTCTCTCTCTCTCTCTCTCTCTCTCTCTCTCTCTCTCTGACTAGAGTGTCCCTCCCTCCATCTATCCCCAGCCTGTCCCCGCCTCTCTCCTTTTGATCTGAGAGGCCTTGCTCGGATCACCCAGAGTGCCAGCTGGGTATCCCAAATCTGCTGCCTCTGAGGCATACACACGCAGACACACACACAGACACACTCACACACAGATGCACGCACATGCACGCACACGTACACGCATGCACACACACACACACACACACACAGACAAACACACACACACACACACACAGACATACTTAGGCCTCTCGGGCTCTAGACAAACATCTGTTTTCACGTGCTGCCGACTGGTCAAATTGACAGTTTCTCAAGTAATTCTGAGTGAAGAAGTTTCGTCTTCAGATTTGGATAGTTACTATCTTAATATTTCTATCTTTAATATTGTAGATCTGAACCGTATTACATATAAAGCCTGTATAAAGTCCTCCAGGACCAGACATTGGACATATTTGACTTCCTCTGTAAACCAAGAGTGGAAGTACTGCTGACTTTGCTGTGTCCACAGGCTATGCATGGGGCACCTCCAACAAATATCACATCCCCCTTAGGCTTGACACGTAACTACCTTTCCACTTGACGGTCTCTGATTTGATTAGATTTGGAGACACCGGTCCCTTAGTATTAACGGCATAGCATCTGGTCTGTGCCCCTAGCTATGAAACTTCTAGCAGTGTGCCCACATTCCTCTCTCTCTTCCTAACACATGCTGACACTGCCGTCCCTTCCGCCGCAGTTCCAGCCGCGCCGGCACACTTTTATGTGGGCACTCACCTCAATTGTACCAGGGCTCGGGCTTCCGCTCGACGTGGCTGCAACGCTATTGGTTGCTATAGCCCTTAGGCCTATCACACATCTCTGTTTGGGTCGGGATGACATGTTTTAAAGGGTGGGCTCACCAACTACCCTAAATGCTCACTGGTGTGGGCTAGTGAAGATCCCATCCCTCTCCACTCCCACCTCCTCCTTTCATCACCACATGATCTGTTAATGTGCTAGCTGCCGCTCCTGAGCCAAGCTAACGGAGATCTCAGGAAAGAGTCTGTGGTCTGCCAAACTAACGGAGAGCTCGGGAAAGAGTCTGCAGTCTGCAAAGCTAACGGAGATCTCAGGAAAGAGTCTGCGGTCTGCCAAGCTACCATTCAGCCCCTGCTACTGGGTGAGAAGATGAAGAGGATGAAAGTGGAAGCACCCTTAGTCTCCTGGGTCACAAACTACCTGACCGGTAGGCCACAATTTGTGTGACTACAGAGCTGTGTGTCAGAACAGGCAGTGAGCAACACAGGAGCCCCCCAGGGAACGGTCCTGTCCCCCTTCCTGTTCACCCTCTACACCTCGGACTTTAGATATAACTCTGAAACATGCCACCTACAGAAGTTTTCGGATGACTCCGCAATTGTAGGGTGCATCAGGGGTGGGTAGGAGTACAGGAGCACAATCAGTGACTTTGTGTTGTGTTGTAAGCAGAACCACCTTCAGCTCAACATCAGCAAAACAAAGGAGATGGTGGTGGACTTCAGGAGAACCAAGGCACAACTGACTGCAGTCCCTATACAGGGGATGGATGTGGAAATGGTTGGGTCATACATGTTCCTGGGAGTCCATATGGACAACAGGCTGGAATGGGCTGGTAACACCGGGGCCCTGTACAAAAAGTGCCAGAGCCGGCTCTACTTTCTGAGGAAGCTCAGGTCCTTCAACGTGTGCAGTAAACTACTACATACCTTCTACCAGTCTGTGGTGGTCAGTGCCAGAGAGCGCTACAGGAGGTCCTTCCTGCCGGTGGCTATTAGACTATATAATGCCTCACCGGGGTGCTGTGCCGTCGGCAACACAGACCTGGAACTGTTGGGGTGTCAGGACCTAGTTTAACAGTTATGCATCCATCCGTGAGTAACTCTGGTCCGTAATCACTCATTCACTCAGGACTTATTTATTAATTAATGTCTGTATATACATACTCATGTACAGTTGTTATATCATATCACGTGCAATATTGCAAGTAATTCATGGACTTAACTTACGTAGTCATTCACTCAGGAATGCATATAAGTATCCTGTCAGTTGCATCTTTTTTCATTGCTTTTAGTAAATTGAATGTGCAATACGTGCAGTAATATGCAGATAAACGCTGCACACTAAGGACTGTATTTTAAGGGAATTACTATTATTACCCCAAATTATATCATACACACATTTAGCTATTTAAGTATCTCTTCCTGTCATTTACCTGTACAGTTTATGTAAGCATAAAAGTATTCACTTACCTGTAAATATAACTGTATATTTACTTGTACAGCTAATTTAACCAGGCAAAATATTCACTTACAGTGGGGAGAACAAGTATTTGATACACTGCCGATTTTGCAGGTTTTCCCACTTACAAAGCATGTAGAAGACTGTAATTTTTATCATAGGTACTCTTCAACTGTGAGAGACGGAATCTAAAACAAAAATCCAGAAAATCACATTGTATGATTTTTAAGTAAGTAATTTGCATTTTATTGCATGACATAAGTATTTGATATATCAGAAAAGCAGAACTTAATATTTGGTACAGAAACCTTTGTTTGCAATTACAGAGATCATACGTTTCCTGTAGTTCTTTACCAGGTTTGCACACACTGCAGCAGGGATTTTGGCCCACTCCTCCATACAGACCTTCTCCAGATCCTTCAGGTTTCGGGGCTGTCGCTGGGCTATACGGACTTTCAGCTCCCTCCAAAGATTTTCTATTGGGTTCAGGTCTGGAGACTGGCTAGGCCACTCCAGGACCTTGAGATGCTTCTTACGGAGCCACTCCTTAGTTGCCCTGGCTGTGTGTTTCGGGTCGTTGTCATGCTGGAAGACCCAGCCACGACCCATCTTCAATGCTCTTACTGAGGGAAGGAGGTTGTTGGCCAAGATCTCGCGATACATGGCCCCATCCATCCTCCCCTCAATACGGTGCAGTCGTCCTGTCCCCTTTGCAGAAAAGCATCCCCAAAGAATGATGTTTACACCTCCATGCTTCATGGTTGGGATGGTGTTCTTGGGGTTGTACTCATCCTTCTTCTTCCTCCAAACACGGCGAGTGGAGTTTAGACCAAAAAGCTCTATTTTTGTCTCATCAGACCACATGATCTTCTCCCATTCCTCCTCTGGATCATCCAGATGGTCATTGGCAAACTTCAGACGGGCCTGGACATGCGCTGGCTTGAGCAGGGGGACCTTGCGTGCGCTGCAGGATTTTAATCCATGACGGCGTAGTGTGTTACCAATGGTTTTCTTTGAGACTGTGGTCCCAGCTCTCTTCAGGTCATTGACCAGGTCCTGCCGTGTAGTTCTGGGCTGATCCCTCACCTTCCTCATGATCATTGATGCCTCACGAGGTGAGATCTTGCATGGTGCCCCAGACCGAGGGAGATTGACCGTCATCTTGAACTTCTTCCATTTTCTAATAATTGCGCCAACAGTTGTTGCCTTCTCACCAAGCTGCTTGCCTATTGTCCTGTAGCCCATCTCAGCCTTGTGCAGGTCTACAATTTTATCCCTGATGTCCTTACACAGCTCTCTGGTCTTGTCCATTGTGGAGAGGTTGGAGTCTGTTTGATTGAGTGTGTGGACAGGTGTCTTTTATACAGGTAACAAGTTCAAACAATTGCAGTTAATGAGTGGAGAACAGGAGGGCTTCTTAAAGAAAAACTAACAGGTCTGTGAGAGCCGGAATTCTTACTGGTTGGTAGGTGATCAAATACTTATGTCTTGCAATAAAATGCAAATTAATTATTTAAAAATTATACAATGTGATTTTCTGGATTTTTGTTTTAGATTCCGTCTCTCACAGTTGAAGTGTACCTATGATAAAATTTACAGACCTCTACATGCTTTATAAGTAGGAAAACCTGCAAAATCGGCAGTGTATCAAATACTCCTCCCCACCTGTTCATTTAACCAGTCTTTCTATTAAGTAAACTATTATTACCCTCACTCATATCATATGCATTTTTAGCTATTGAAGTATTTCTCTGCCATCGACCTGTATAATATAGTTAACCATCCAACATCCACCAATGTTTCTATACTTATCTATCTATCTATCTATCTATCTATCTATCTATCTATCTATCTATCTATCTATCTATCTATCTATCTATCTATCTATCTATCTATCTATCTATCTATCTATCTATCTATCTATCTATCTATCTATCTATCTATCTATCTATCTATCTATCTAACGGAGAGCTCACGAAAGTGTGTGGTCTGCCAAGCTAACGGAGAGGGAAGTGTCTCAATATAAATCCTTCTCTTTTTCCTTTGGCTGTCAAAGTGACTAAAGGCTGTGGGGAGTATATGTAGTGGAGTGGAATGATGATTTAAGGTGTGCTATCAGAAAGAGAGAGTTCCTTGATGACTGAACATGTGGCATGAGTCTTCAGTTGTCAACGTGACAATGACGGTATTTCTGTATATCACCTTGCCTGTGTAAAAATATATGTATATGGTTTCATTGCACATTAATATGTTTGTAGACTGTAGCCTACTGTAGGTACATATGCATATAACAGTGGCAATATCCAACCCCCACCAGATACCATTATTTTATGTTGAGCTGGCCCCTACTGTATGCATCCGGCTGCCTGATAATTAGCTCCTCTGCTGCGTTACAGCTGCCTGATAATTAGCTCCTCTGCTGCGATACAGCTGCCTGGCAATTAGCTCCCCCCAAAAAAGTTTTCTTTATTTAACCAGGCAGGCCAGTTGAGAACAAGTTCTCATTTACAACTGTGACCTGGCCAAGACAAAGCAAAGCAGTGCGACAAAAAACAACACAGAGTTACACATGAGAATAAAACAAACGTACAGTCAATAACACAATAACACAATAGAGAATCTATATACAGAGTGTGCAAATGTAGTGCAAAATGCAGTAAGGTTAGGAAGGTAGGACAATAAATAGGCCATAGTGGCGAAATAAGTTACCGATTAGAATTAACACTGGAGTGATAGATGTGCAAATGATGATGTGCAAATAGAGATACTGTAGGGCAAAAATGAGCTAAAATAATAAATATGGGGATGAGGTAGTAGGGTGGGCTATTTACAGAAGGGCTATATACAGGTGCAGTGATCGATAAGCAGCTCTGACAGCTGATGCTTAAAGTTAGTGAGGGAGATAGGAACCTCTAGCTTCAAGGATTTTTGCAGTTCGTTCCAGTCATTGGCAGCAGAGAACTGGAAGGAATGGCGGCTAAAGGAGGTGTTTGCTTTGGGGGTGACCAGTGAAATATACATGCTGGAGCGCATGCTACGGGTGGGTGTTGCTATGGTGACCAGCGAGTTGAGATAAGGCAGGGATTTACCTAGTAAAGACTTATAGATGACCTGGGGCCAGTGGGTTTGGCGACGAATATGTAGTGAGGGCCAGCCAACGAGAGAATACAGGTCGCAGTGGTGGGTAGTATATGGGGCTTTGGTAACAAAACGGATGGCACTGTGATAGATTACATCCAATTTGCTGAGTAGAGTGTTGGAGGCTATTTTGTAAATGACATCGCCGAAGTCAAGGATTGGTAGGATAGTCAGTTTTACAAGGCTATGTTTGGCAGCATGAGTGAAGGAAGCCCTGTTGCGGAATAGGAAGCCGATTCTAGATCTAAACTTGGATCGGAGATGGTCAATGTGAGTCTGGAAGTTGAGTTTACAGTTACAGTAGGTGTCAACGTATTCCAAGTCAGACCCGTCGAGAGTAGTGATGATAGTCCGGTGGGCGGATGCGGGCAGCGTTCGATTGAAAAGCATGCACTTAGTTTTACTAGCATTTAAGAGCAGTTGGCCCAAGAATTTAACCCTGTGGCACCCCCATAGAGACTGCCAGAGGACCGGACAATAGGCCCTCCGATTTGACACACTGAACTCTGTCTGTGAAGTAGTTGGAGAACCAGGCAAGACAGTCACTTGATGAAGACGCCTGCACAGTACTGTCTTCAATCGATGGCAGTTATGATATCGTTTAGTACCGAGCGTAGATGAGGTGCACCCATGACCAGCTCGGAAACCTGATTGCATGGCGGAGAAGGTACGGTGGGATTCGAAGTGATCGGTGATCTGTTTATTTTACTTGGCTTTCGAAGACTTTGGAAAGGCAGGGCAGGATGGATATAGGTCTGTAACAGTTTGGGTCTAGAGTGTCTCCCCCTTTGAAGAGGGGGATGACCGCGGCAGCTTTCCAATCTCTAGGGATCTCAGACGATACGAAAGAGAGGTTGAACAGGCTAGTAATAGGGGTTGCAACAAGTTTGGCGGATAATTGTAGAAAGAAAGGGTCCAGATGCGATACAGCTGCCTGATAATTAGCTCCTCTGCTGCGATACAGCTGACTGACAATTAGCTCCTCTGCTGCGATACAGCTGACTGACAATTAGCTCCTCTGCTGCGATACAGCTGACTGACAATTAGCTCCTCTGCTGCGATACAGCTGCCTGATAATTAGCTCCTCTGCTGCGATACAGCTGCCTGATAATTAGCTCTTCTGCTGTGATACAGCTGCCTGATAATTAGCTCCTCTGCTGCGATACAGCTGCCTGATAATTAGCTCCTCTGCTGCGATACAGCTGACTGACAATTAGCTCCTCTGCTGCGATACAGCTGCCTGATAATTAGCTCTCATAGCCAGTGGAAGCTCATTAATGATAATTAGCTCTCATTGCCAGTAGAAGCTCATTAATGATAATTAGCTCTCATTGCCAGTAGAAGCTCATTAATGATAATTAGCTCTCATTGCCAGTAGAAGCTCAATAATGTCTGTTCACGTTCTGGAGGAAGAGCTTCGCCGTTGATCCAAGGGTTACCATCAAGACCCCCATATCCAAAGTTTGTCTCAGTTTCACTCTGTTAATGAGAACTCAACAGTGCCCAAAGCAATTACAGTTCCCTCCGTAATGACTGGGACATTGAAGCATCAAACAAACTATGTGGTTAAAGTGCATACTGTCATATTTAATTTGAGTGTATTTTCATCCATATCGGGTGAACCGTTGTTCATATTACAGCACTTTCTGTACTGTACATAGTGCCCCCACTTTAGGAAACCAAAAGTACTGGGACAAATTCACATATATGTGTATTAAAGTAATTTAGACGTTTTAGTTCCACATTCATAACACAATGACTATATCAAGCTTGTTGGATGCTGTTGGTTTTGTTTGTTCATTTTGTTCCCGATAGAAAGTAATATACATTTTGTTCCCGACTGTAAATAGTATAGTGTGATTTTGGAGCCTGTATTGTACAGTCACATGTAAAATCACAGCCCACTTTTATCAACATTATTGACCTGAATGGTACATCTCTCTCTCTCTCTCTCTCTCTCTCTCTCTCTCTCTCTCTCTCTCTCTCTCTCTCACTCTCTCTCTCTCTCTCTCTCTCTCTCTCTCTCTCTCTCTCTCTCTCTTCCCCCTTACCCAACCTGACAGGAACTGATCAGGATCCTGTCTTTTTCCTGTGCTTTCCTCCTTCTCTTCCTCTCCACCACATCCATCGGCATTTCCACAGCAATGCCTTATTTATTGATTCCTCTAAGATAGGGTCTCGGGAGATGGGAGACATCTGCTCCACACACTTTGAAGACTCATCTCCCAGCTCAATTACGCGCTGGGCCAAGGCCTCGTTTGCATTTGGTGGAGAGTGCATCACTAACAGGTGGTGGGAAAGAGTAAGCATGGCGGGCTGTTTGATAAATCCAATATATTATGGTAATGCTACATTTGAAGAGAAGGGAGCTGGCTGCTGGTTAATTAGTGTGCATTGCGCTTGCAGCTGGAGAGTAGACGAGGTCAGGAAGACAGACACAGTGTATCAGAGGAGACTAGTGGGAGGAGCTGTAGGAGGACAGGTTCGTTGTAATGGCTGGAATGGACTAAATGAAACGGAGTCCAACATGTGGTTTCCATGTGTTTGATTGGTTGGATACCGTTCTATGTATTCCATTCCAGCCATTACAATGAGCAAGTGCTATTGCTACTCCCACCAGCCTCCTCTGGTTCATATACTCTCACACTATATAGACATGGTGGAAGCTTGAACGTACACACACACACACACACACACACACACACACACACACACACACACACACACAGAGAGGTTAGTTCCTGAGACTGCTTTCAACACCTACTGTCCTCCAAGCTCATCACTAAGCTCAGGACCTTGGGACTGAACACCTCCCTACGCAACTGGATCCTGGACTTCCTGACGGGCCGCCCCCATGTGGTGACGGTAGGCAACAACAGCAGTGCCCCCAAGAATATGAGCTTAAATATGTGCTAAAAAATATATATTTCATGATGTTTCTTATACAGTGGGAAAGTATTCAGAACCCTTTAGTTTTTCCCCAAAAATTACGCTACAGACTCATCATTCTACACACAATACCCCATCATGACAAAGCAAATACTGGTTTTTAGAAATGTTTGCAAATGTATTAAATAACTGTATCTGCTACATATAGGACAGACATTTCACCTCATTCCTTATGACGTATTGTTTGTCTGTCTTCTTTTCATGGATGTGTTATTCAGTGCATTTCTATGGGCCATTGCAGTAAAGGCCAAATTCAATATTTTATCAAATAACTTTTTATATTTTGGTAGGATGCTTAAAGGGGTCCTAAAATTCTGAATCAAATAGCTAAATGATCCATGGTATGGCCATCTTAAAACAATTCCATATGTCAGCTTATACCCCCACCCCCCCCGATCGGATTTGATTTGACTGGTGGTCACCCATATGAGCGATGAGGGCAGGGTGATTCATCATGCGTTTGATCTCCTTTCATTAAAGACTGCCTTACAGGACCCTGCACTTTGATTGATTCATGAAATTTGAACACACTTTTAAATGGATTGACCGCATGACTCCCTTACTCCTCTGTCCCTTTGTCACTCTGTATCATAACTGACACCTCACCCACTCCGCTTCAACTGAGATGTACACTGAGTGTACTGAGCTTGCTCTGTCCATGACATAGACCGACATAGACAGACTGAAAAGGTAAATCCAGGTGAAAGCTACGATGCCTTATTGATGTCACCTGTTAAATCCACTTCAATCAGTGTAGATGAAGGGAAGGAGACAGGTTAAAGAAGGATTGGGTTATTACCCAGGGAGAAGGAGATCCTCTGAGCTCCTATGTGGCCCAGATGTGTTATGGGTAGAATGTTTGGGGAAGTGGTGACTCGAGGGGTCATCCAGGGGCAACCCGATGGGCTACTCATTACATACAGCTGTGCCTCGCCATCCATCGGCCCTGACCTTTGGCTCTTAACCCCATCCTGGCCCCTCAGCTTGGAATGCATGGTCATGATTGACTACCTAACTCCTTTTTCATTTCCTGTTACACTTTTTAAGGCTTTTTAAGTAGTGTGTCTGTTGACATCTCTCAGCGTCTCAACCTTCAGTTTCAAAGGGATTTTCTCATCTACATAGGAAGAGCCAGCAGGTTAACGTTAATTATTCATGGCTTCTGCTCTTACAGTAAATCAATCAATTCCACCCCGGACTGTATTGTTACTCGAGTGGCTGATTAATCCATAACCAATAAACACATCTTAATCCCGTTTATTTATTTGTTACAACATATTTAGTCACCTTGACCCTGTTTGATTGAAAATGAGTGCTCATGGTTCAGTACCAGACTGTAGGGCATAGACTATTCATTGTCATTGCTGGGATTTCTATTGCAGTCATTTATAGAAACTGTGTGTGACACAAAGACTCTTGTGAGTAAAAAGCTGGAGCACTAAAAGTGAAGCAGGTTGCAGCCCTGGGCTCTTTGTTGTCGTTTCAGAGCAACAATACATATAATAGTGGTGAGGTTAGAGGTCAAGAGAAAGAGGGGTTCTAGTCTTGGGATGTTATAAACTCTTTTTAACTCACTCCCTCTTCATTAGCTACAATGTGAAGAGAGAGCAGAAACCCTAGCTGAGCATCTGGTTTCCAACCAGTTTGTCCCCCAATGTGGCAATGGCATATATTTTATCATAAAACACTACTGCAATTGATGCAGAGCAACACTTTATGTTGAATTTGTTCTCGTAGTTTTATTACGCCTGTTGCACACTCGTTTTATTTGAATGATGATTGTGATAAAACATTAGAGAACCAATTAAATAAGCCTAACAGCCCTTCTTTGTTGGCCCTTTGCGCTAACCCCAGTACCCTCACCTTTCCTTGCCTTTCCCCCAGATTTCTCACACTGACCCTGGGCTTGAAACCTGACTCTATTCCCTGGCTTGAGACTGAGGCCCTTTAGCCTACACAACATGTTTTAACAAGACCCACTAACCTATGTTCAAAACAGCAGAAAATAACCAGATGAAAGACGAGAACAGAATGAGTAAGTGTCTAAGGTCTCAAAAGACAGAAGAAGACAAAACCAAAGAAAGACACAGTGTCTCCTTTCCAATCAATTATCTCCAATATAAATAATTACATTTTATTTAATAAAGACACAGTGGCTCATTTCCGTCTTCCTGTTTCAGACATTCATGCAAATGGCTAGCCTACACATTGAAAACAAATGGCTAGCCTACACATTGAAAACAAATGGCTAGCCTACACATTGAAAACAAATGGCTAGCCTACACATTGAAAACAAATGGCTAGCCTTCACATTGAAAACAAATGGCTAGCCTAAACATTGAAACAAATGGCTAGCTTAAACATTGAAAACAAATGGCTAGCCTAAACATTGAAACAAATGGCTAGCCTAAACATTGAAACAAATGTTTAGCCTAAACATTGAAACAAATGGTTAGCCTAAACATTGAAACAAATGTTTAGCCTAAACATTGAAACAAATGGCTAGCCTAAACATTGAAACAAATGGCTAGCCTAAACATTGAAACAAATGTTTAGCCTAAACATTGAAACAAATGGTTAGCCTACACAGTGAAACAAATGTCTAGCCTACACACTGAAACACATGGCTAGCCTACACTGAAACAAATGGCTAGCCTACACATGGAACACAATGTTACTATGTGTTGGCCTAGCTGTTACTCACTGGTATTAGACATTAGGGAAATTGACTAAGACTGTTATGTTCTTAGGGTGGCTTGTATTGCTCTAGTAATTCTCCAGCTGGGTAAATATAAAAAGGTGTAAAACTCTAACTATGCATACCGAATACCAAAAGTGTCTGCTAAGCAAAGATTGTGTTACTGTACCATATTACACGGTATGAGGCATGATCCCCTGACACCACGGTATGAGGCATGATCTCCTGACACCACGGTATGAGGCATGATCCCCTGACACCACGGTATGAGGCATGAACTCCTGACACCACGGTATAAGGCATGATCTCCTGACACCACGGTATGAGACATGAACTCCTGACACCACGGTATGAGGCATGAACTCCTGACACCACGGTATGAGGCAGGTCACTTTTATCTGTAAAGGATGAGAAATGACTAAAGGGGGAAAAAAAGAAAAATATGTGAGACATCAACTGGAAATTCTCCTGAACACAATCCATCTTTCCCCTCCCTGCATCGTCAAAGAGATAGAATAAGGAAGCCAGTGACATGTTGAAAGGTCTGGAAAAGAATGCGCAGTGGTGAACTCAAGAGCTAGAGGAAGGGAAAGACAGAAGAAATAGATAGTGAATGTGGGATGAGTTTGAAAGTGGCACAAAGAGAGCTCTGAACATTCTCAAGATCTGTCTCTGTCTCTGATTAAGTGCCTGTACGCTGCAGTCGGGATGGCTGAACTTACCACATCTACCGCGTGGGATTTGTGAGAAGCTCTGCCGTGCTGTATGTGGGATATGTGAGAAGCTCTGCCATGCTGTATGTGGGATATGTGAGAAGCTCTGCCGTGCTGTTTGTGGGATATGTGAGAAGCTCTGCCATGCTGTATGTGGGATATGTGAGAAGCTCTGCCGTGCTGTATGTGGGATATGTGAGAATCTCTGCCATGCTGTATGTGGGATATGTGAGAAGCTCTGCCGTGCTGTATGTGGGATATGTGAGAAGCTCTGCCGTGCTGTATGTGGGATTTGTTAGAAGCTCTGCCGTGCTGTATGTGGGATATGTGAGAAGCTCTGCCGTGCTGTATGTGGGATATGTGAGAAGCTCTGCCGTGCTGTATGTGGGATATGTGAGAAGCTCTGCCATGCTGTATGTGGGATTTGTGAGAAGCTCTGCCGTGCTGTATGTTCCTCTAATGATGATTTGTCAAATAAAAACATTGAGAATAAGTTGAAACATAATCACAGGAAGCAGCGCACATCTATTTGATCCTATTCTTGCGTTTTTGACCATTATAGTCTAAATAGACACTGTTTCATCAGTTTGACCAAGTCTTCGCAGCTACAGACCTGCAGCTATTAAAACAACAGGGGATTATATGGAATTAAAACAACAGGGGATTATATGGAATTAAAACAACAGGGGATTATATGGAATTAAAACAACAGGGGATTATATGGAATTAAAACAACAGGGGATTATATGGAATTAAAACAACAGGGGATTATATGGAATTAAATGCACTACGTTTGTCATCATCTTCAATGGGTGGGCTTGACATATAAACAAGGTAGAATGGCTTGTTACAGGAAACCGTAGTATGGGAATGTTGGAAAAAAGCTATTTCCCTCTGGATTTCTGGGTAAAGTAACCCACGCTACCATATAGGTGAGTTATGGCCATAGCTTCAATGCAATATCCTATAAGGTCAAATGTCTCCACTGTTGCTTTTTACACTGCTGCTTGCTTCTTGTAGATATATGTACTTAAATAAAGGGTCACACTATAGAATACATTAGTGGAATAATAATGATAAAATCTATAAATTAATAAATGAATCCATTATTTACACTATATATACAAAAGTAGGTGGACACCCTTGACATTAGTGGATTCGGCTATTTCAGCCACACCTGTGTTGACAGGTTTATAAAATTGAGCACATATCCATGCAATCTCCATAGACAAACATTGGCAGTAGAATGGCCATACTGAAGAGCTCAGTGACTTTAAAAGTGGCACCAACATAGGATGAAACCTTTCCAACAAGTCAGTTCGTTAAATATTTGCCATGCTAGAGCTGCCCCGGTCAACTGTAAGTGCTGTTATTGTGAAGTGGAAACGTCTAGGAGCAACAACGGCTCAACCGCAAAGTGGTAGGCCACTCAAGCTCACAGAACGGGACTGCTGAGTGCTGAAGCACGTAGCATTTAAAAATCGCCTGTCCTCGGTTGCAACACTCACTACCGAGTTCCAAACTGCCTCTGGAAGCAACGTCAGCAACATCAGCCCAAGAACTGTTCATCGGGAGATTCATGAAATGTGTTTCTATGGCCGCCTTGGCCCCTTGGTTCAAGTGAAAGGAAATCTTAACGCTACAGCATCATCATTCTAGATGATTCTGTGCTTCCAACTGTTTGGGGAAGGCCGTTTCTTGTTTCAGCATGACAATGCCCCCGTGCACAAGGCAAGGTCCATACAGAAATGTTTTGTCGAGATCGGTTGACTGGCCTGCACAGAGCCCTGACCTCAACCCTATCGAACACCTTTGGGATGAATTGGAACGCCAACTGCGAGCCAGGCCTAATCGCCCAAATTTCAGTGCCCGACCTCAATAATTATCTTGTGGATGAATGGAAGCAAGTCCCATCAGCAATGTTCCAACATCTAGTGGAAAGCCTTCCCAGAAGAATGGAGGCTGTTATAGCAGCAAAGGATGGACCAACTCCGTATTAATGCCAAAGATTTTGGAATGTGATGTTCGACAAGCAGGTGTCCACATACTTTTGGTCATGTACTGTACTTGTCTTTCTGCATAGATCACCTAACCATGACATTGAACTAAAACCAAACTTTCACTATAACTATTACGTTGCCTCATCCTAACCTAAACCCCCCAAAATCCTAAAATATCTGCTCAAGACCCAAATCTCTCAACTGTGGGATGGGTAGCTGCTAAGTTGGTTCCTTGGAAATGCCCTACCCCACATTCTAACACTTACTCTATACACTAACCCTAACCATGACCATAACCCTTACTCTATACACTAACCCTCACCATGACCATAACACTTACTCTATACACTAACCCTCACCATGACCATAACCCTTACTCTATACACTAACCCTCACCATGACCATAACCCTCACCATGACCATAACCCTCACCATGACCATAACCCTTACTCTATACATAACCCTATGGTCATGGTGAGGGTGACTTCAGTTGGACATCCCAAGGATCCCACTTAGACTGATCCTAGTGGATCCTTCTATAGGTACAAGTTGTTTGGTTTACTGTCAACATCCTGTCCCCACTATTTAAGGTCAAAGGTCAGTGCGGAGCCACATACACCATAATATCATCCAGTGTATAAAAACAGTCCGTGAGAGAAGTATTTCTGCGGGAGTGATGCAAAACCTTTAAATGTGTGATTTACAGAACATGTTTGTGACAAAATTATCATGATTTCTCCCAAGTTTGCTTATTTCAACTGGTAAAATGTTGTTCCTGTTAAAACAACATTACAATACTTACAATACAGTGATTCCATTATTCCATGTTCTTGCTTTCTCATAGTGTACAGCTGGAATACACAGCTTGCCAATATCTTTCTAATAGTGTACAGCTGAAATACACAGCTTGCCAATATCTTTCTAATAGTGCACAGCTGAAATACACAGCTTGCCAATGTCTTTCTCAAAGTGTACAGCTGGAATACACAGCTTGCCAATGTCTTTCTCAAAGTGTACAGCTGAAATACACAGCTTGCAAATGTCTTTCTCAAAGTGTACAGCTGGAATACACAGTTTGCCAATGTCTTTCTAATAGTGTACAGCTGAAATACACAGCTTGCCAATGTCTTTCTCATAGTGTACAGCTAGAATACACAACTTGCCAATGTCTTTCTCATAGTGTACAGCTAGAATACACAGCTTGCCAATATCTTTCTCAAAGTGTACAGCTGGAATACACAGCTTGCCAATGTCTTTCTCATAGTGTACAGCTGGAATACACAGCTTGCCAATGTTTTCCACTGTGTACGTTTCCTCTGCCTAGCTAGATCATGTTTCATTCATGGTTATCTGCCTGTACTGACTCATGCATTAACCTTGTCTGTCCATCCATCCACAATGGTGTGTAATATGTATGCTATCTATCCCCCACAGATACAGTGTTCAGGGCTGGAACTTTAGGAAGAAAGGACAGTGCCGGGTATCTCCTGTGTCACAAATCATCCGCTGTTTTCTGGAGGCAGCATGTCTGATATTGCGAGTTGAGGTAATCACAATATGAACTGGCTGCAATGATACTTCCCAGTTCCAATGCCTCCTGAGACACTGTGTTTTCACAGAAGAAAAACAGAGAATGGTTTTATTTCTCAAATGAAAAACAAATGTAGTTGAATGGAAAAATTGGAGAGGGGTGGAAAGGGATCGTTAAGTTTGTGGTTCCCTGTCAACCACAAGGTCACATTCCCCAATTCAGGATTTCCCTACAGTGGAACAGGACTATTGTTTCTCTGGCAACAGTGTTGCAGCAGTCATGGAAATGGATCAACCACAAATACTTCAACGAGTCCCACGGGCATTGATGGCTTCCAAAATGCACATAGCCAACCACTTAGTCTAACCAAAACATGCTCAGTATGGTCTCAAATCCTAATGAAGATCATTCGAGAGTAGGGAGGAGAAAATGATAGCATTCAAGAGGGACAATGGGGTTTGGAGTAGAACATGTGATGGATGTAGGATAACTTGACCTGTCAGGCAAAAACATACCTGGAGTAAAATGTGGCTTTGGGGCAGCAACGATCATAGCATGCCTTAGTGGGACATTCTGCGTTGTTCCCCGGAGACAGTCGGCCAGTGACTCCAGTTAAGTCATGTGACTCCGTAGCTGATTACCCGCCTGGGTTTTCTCCTGCACCGTTGACGTACTTTAGGGCTCTATTCAATCCACGTCGTCTAAATTCAGCTTTACAGTATGATTGACATTTAAAGGCAATGTTCCCGCTTTAGCAGAGACTGCGTTCACTGTAAAAGCTGCAGACGTCGCCTAAGTCAGAAATGACAATTACGTTTCTATCACAGAACTTGTAACGGTAACAGCTTGAATAGAGCCCTTAGTCTTCCATCCATTCCCCCCGCGTCGCCTACTTTTTCAGACCAACAAGTGAGAGACAATAGCAAAGTTATCTATGAGGGGGGAGAGATGGGGATCTCTTTTTTCCGAAGGGCCGACGGTTGAAGAGGACGGAGGAGGCGGCAGCTGTCAATATTTACCAGATGTCTGTGTGGAAGTGTGGAGAGGCATCTTGATTACATTTAAAACTAGTTTTTTTGAGTAGCAGCTTTCTTTCATTTTCACCAAAGCTTGGGGTTTGTGTTTATTCCTCAAACCATCGCCATAACAAATGCATGAAGTCATTGGGGATTGCCAATGACTGTATTTTTGTAATGTGTAGCATCTCACCGTTTCAAATCAATTCAAATCAATACAATTAGTCATGATCAACAGATTACAGTCATTGAATAGTATGCATTAAATGCTGCGTATCCCAATATACACCAAATATAAGTATGTCACTCAAACCTCCACATCCAACATAACTTTTCTCTTCATGTGCTACAAACTAAGAGGGCATTTTCAACTAATAGATTCATAAATATGTGTGATAATATTAAGAGACCATTTCCTCTTCCAACTGAGTGTATATAAACGCTGGCAGCTGAGGTCAGGGTTAAGCAGAACAATGACGGGACTCAGAGGGATGAGGTCATAAGTCACGAGAGGTGTTCCTGGTGGGGGAGATCCCTAGGGTGTCCCACATATGTCATCAGGGGGGTCCTGCAAGCCCCCCACTTCACTGATAGATGGCCACTCTAATGGGCACTAGTTCAGAGTAAGTGTTTTAAAGGAAGTGCTGAGTCATTGATAGAGGCCCTGCCACGTAGTTGACATATCTCCTCAACACCGTCAAAAGACATTGCCCCCCCAAACATAACAGTGAGAGAATGTGAATAAGACAATTATATTACATTATAGAATTTGTACCAGTGGCAGGAAATGCATCATCAAATCCAGGTTAAACACAGGAAGAATCAGGACGTAAACAAAACAGGAAGTAATTCTGCCACGGCAGCATTTTTTTTTTTTTTCAACTCACTCAGATATTCGAAACCAGCTGAGCTGTCTACAATTACCAAGAATGCAGTCTGGTTGTCTCGTCACAGCAACGGCTGCACGGCACTCCAATCAGATGCCAATCGCTCCTGGCTGCCAGGTTGGCTGGTTCAGACTTCTCTGGAGCCTGGCTTTACCTTGCGTTGCTAACACAAGACAATTACCCCAATGAATCTTGTGGGAGAAAGGAATGGAGATGTGAGATTGTTCTGGTCGTGTCAAAATAAACAGCCTCTCCTCCACCATTCATATTGCAATTTAATGAGCAGTGCCAGACACATTTAGGAGACATTTTGAGTGTGAGTCAAGTTTACATAATAAACGTTTAATAAGGCATTTCATGTCATGTACTGTATTTATGGTAAGTAAGATATCTAAAAAGATCACCTAGAGATTTCAAGTACCTCGGTTACAAGAGTTGGGCTAAATTGAGTAGGCAAAGACAGACGGTATGTTTTAGAATGAGACAGATACAGAAGAATGTCACATGGAGACTATCACATCTTCAAAGGGGCAGAAAAGTGATTTGGTTCAGCGGAGACCAGTTTTACAAGAACTGGGTGTTTCAAATCATCCTTCACAAAAAAGAAAGAATTTGCCATTGTAAATGAGGACATAAAAAGCATTGACAAAATGGGGAGAATGTAGGAGAGGTGAACCTCCATACCATTTTCTACAGTGCATGGGGAAACAATTACAAGTAGACCTCACTACTCAGGGGTTTAGGGGACCCTGAGTGTTTCACTGGTTGCACCTCCACTGTGGTGTATAGAACTCCCATGACACTGGGACCAGATTGGGGGCTTTGCCGTTTGGAGGCTGTATCGCCCATTGTAAGGTGACCAGCTGCTGGTTTATTAAATCCACCGGCCTCCTTAAACTCCTGAACCTGAATTGTAGGGAGACAGACTGAGGCACAGGAAGAATCTGCAGTGGGATGGGATACAGCCAAGTTCACCAATAACCTGATGTGGGGAGTATGGAACACGGGGCAAACTACGTTGGACGAGGCCAGAGAGAATCCGATCAAAGCATACGGTGGCCAGCAGCAGAAGCCCTCGGTCAGCTCAGCATTTATGCAAGAAGTTCAGCTTTGTGAGGTCAGCTTTGTGAGGTCAGCTTTAGGAGGTCAGCTTTAGGAGGTGTCTAAACAGGTTTTGAATTTTTTGCAAATTGTATAAAAATAAAATAAAAAAGAAATATGACATTTACATAAGTATTCAGACCCTTTACTCAGCACTTTGTTGAAGCACCTTTGGCAGCGATTACAGCCTTGAGACTTCTTGGGTATGACACTACAATCGTTCTGTCTGATGAAACAAATCCCCTGTTACTGTAATTCGGACCAGCTTCTCACCTGAACTGCTTGCAATACAATAGGTGCCCTTGACAGAACCATTGATGATTAAAGGTATTCAAACAAGTACACAGCCACTGTACACCTGAATGTCTTATAATGTAAGCCATTCCTCCCCCGGCTTCTCTAAGTCCCCACCCCCCGGGCTTCTCTAAGCCCCCACTCTCCCAGCTTCTCTAAGCCCCCACTCCCCCGGCTTCTCTTAGCCCCCATTACCCCGGCTTCTCTAAGCCCCCATTACCCCGGCTTCTCTTCCATGACTTTGAACAAGTATAATATCTGTGATATAGAGATCTGTGATATAGAGATATGTGAAATAAAGATCTGTGAAATAGAGATCTGTGAAATAAAAGTCCAATCTGCAACCTTTGACCTATTCTATGTGCTGAACTCTCATGACTTCAAAAATAAAAGACTCCTCAATAGTTTTCTCAGCTGTTCTGGGTTTCTGGTCATCTGATAAGCCAATCCGCCGGGCTCATTCTTGCCTCCCTGGCTCGCTGACCTCTCTGCTCTTGGCATAATTGCCTCAGAGTTTGATGGACTGGTGTCTCCGAAGCATCGTATGCGTAGATAACAGTTATGAGTCTTTCTCCCGTCAACTGTCAACCGCCCCATCCTCTATAATGAGTAAACATTGGCGGAGAAGGAAGCCGCCATCAGCTAAGGCATTATAGCAAACTCCCCCCGAAACTCCTGGTTTTAGTTTCTACTGAGGGATAGAACCTCATGTTTTCCATCAGGCACCTTTCAGAAGCCCTTCTGGAGCAAACTTACATGGCACAGTTATAGGTTGATCTCTCTACTTAATACAGATGTCTCCAGTCTCCAGTCCTACTTGTTGTGATCAAAAACACCCGGGACTCTGTGATTCGTCCCCTTTATAGGTTGTGGATCCTACAGCCTGGGACCCCTCAAAAAGCATTGTTCCTTTCCCTGCGCATAGCGTGCATTTCCTGTGCTCCATAAACAAAGCAATGCCTCATAGTTGAATTTAAGTGGGAAGATTAGTGTAGTGCAGAGTATATGTAGTGTAGACTATATGGTATAAGATAAATCCAAGAAGTCACAAAGCAGAGAGTAACAATGACAATGGAACATCTGAACAACACCAACTTTCCGACCACAGGCCTGGAGGGAAATGTTTACCAGTTAAAGTGGAATATTAGAAACAGAGGAGAAACATTTGGCCAATGGACAGAGATAGACAGAATGATGAATACATAGGTGTTGCGTAAAGAGCTCACGAGATACACATGCATGGAGGCTTCGACCCCTGAGACGACCCGGAGCCAGAAGATAACTAGCGACCTACATGAAAATATACATAGTTAGCATCGGCTCAAGAAACTACCTCTAACTTCCTTAATACTGGACACAGAGACATACAAATGGTATCCACTAGTTCACCTGACGCTGGGGAAGCAGATATAGGGCCTCATTGCCAACATCCTGAAGTATCTCTCTAAACAGTCAACGATAAAAACAAGGACAACATCTTCTACTGCCTTTGAAAAACTGTATTTTTTACAGTTTCATTGATTCCTCAATAAATCTTAATATGGCAAGACTTTCTAACTTCCCTGGGTTCTCCAATTCACATGGTTGATACACATGTGCAATCACAATTATAAATGATGTTTTCATTATACAAATTTACAATTCTGAAAGCCCACTTGTATGTATACTCGCTGGTCCAATATGGTGGACCAAGTTTGGCTGTAGATTCTAATTATAGTTTTGCCGAAACAACCCATACTTCCGCCTACAATTTTCTACATCTACGGGACGCCCTCCTCTTTATTTTAAGTGCCAAAAAGTCAGGGACATCTCATGAAGAAAGCAATGGTTGCCCTAACAAGGAAGCAAGCAAACTGAGGGACTTGCTTAGTGTTCCTCAGAAAATGCTTAGTGAACTTTAGTCAGCCAATTAGCTGCTAGTATGGAGATGTCGGGATGTGCTTTGGACTCTCTGTCAGAACTGTATAGCTGCAGAGACGCAAGGGGAGCTTTCCTCCCCAGCTGTGCAGTACCAGCGTAGCCTACATCTGGCAACCATGACAGGTAAAGTATAATAAAGTGTTATTCCGCCATCAGCACTAATGGGAATAAATGGCTGAGCCCCTCGACAGCTAACCACATCCTGATAGGCTGCTCAAAAAGACTCCCTGTCTATGTTGGAGCCTAAATGATCCTTTCAGCAGAACAAAAATAATGTTTCAAAGTGAAATGTTTATGTTTAAAAATAACTTTCTTTGCAGAGTTTGTAGACATGGGAAAAAAGGAAAAGCATCTCTTACACTGAGACTGTACTGATGCCTTCAGACCTGAGACTGTATATACTGATACATTCAGACCTGAGACTGTATATACTGATACATTCAGATCTGAGACTGTATATACTGATGCATTCAGACCTGAGACTGTACTGATGCCTTCAGACCTGAGACTGTACTGATGCCTTCAGACCTGAGACTGTATATACTGATGCCTTCAGACCTGAGACTGTATATACTGATACATTCAGACCTGAGACTGTACTGCTGCCTTCAGACCTGAGACTGTATATACTGATGCCTTCAGACCTGAGACTGTATATACTGATGCCTTCAGACCTGAGACTGTATATACTGATACATTCAGACCTGAGACTGTATATACTGATACATTCAGACCTGAGACTGTACTGATGCCTTCAGACCTGAGACTGTACTGATGCCTTCAGACCTGAAACTGTACTGATGCCTTCAGACCTTAGACTGTACTGATGCCTTCAGACCTGAGACTGTACTGATGCCTTCAGACCTGAAACTGTACTGATGCCTTCAGACCTTAGACTGTACTGATGCCTTCAGACCTGAGACTGTACTGATGCCTTCAGACCTGAGACTGTACTGATGCTTTCAGACCTGATACTGTACTGATGCCTTCAGACCTGAGACTGTATATACTGATGCCTTCAGACCTGAGACTGTACTGATGCCTTCAGACCTGAGACTGTATATACCGCTGCCTAACATACTGTACATGGGAACCGTTCTTTTCCTGGCATGAATATGGTGTGATTCAGTCTAAATGTGCAACATCTTTGAATTAAAAAATAGTAAGCATGCCAATCGGCAGAAATAGAATTAGTGCAAATTACGATGAAAATTAGTTGCACATGGGGGAGCAAATCAGCCACTGGGGTCGAAAAGGTGGTGATACATAGTCGACATTTGAAACATCTTACAGCATTTGGCGGTATGGGAAACTTACTGCAGACAATTCTGCCCGAGACCCAAACTGCATGTCAAGTGTTTTTCCTCCAGAAGATTCCACAGGTTTCAACAGAAGAACAAAGGCCAGAAACTGGTTGATACTTTATAAGTGATTAATGAGGTTTAGATGACATCCAGTACTCATTTATCTTTCTTTCACCTCTGATTTACTTTTAGCTTTCATTTCTATCTGTGTTTCTTTCATACTGGGTGTTTCTCAAAATGCATACTACCGTGGAGCATGGGAGGGTCAAAGTATGACTCCAAATCAAAGTATGCGAAACGGAGCATGGAGGGTAGTTCTTGAATACGTACTCCGTTTGTACATATTTTGAAGCATGCATTGATGCAATCTTCTAAGGAAAGTATGCAAAGAACCCAACCATGTAAAAAATTAAGGACATTTTCTTGAAATTATAATTATTTGAGCTAACTTCGGAATTAAATGTTGCTCATATAATACCTGACTACAGTATTTTAACTTTACACGTAAAAAAATCTGTTATTCAATGTGTTTGTATGGTCTAATAGCAGTAAGGACTATCTGTTGTTCCATGTAGTGAATCTGTTATTCAATGTGTTTGTATGGTCTAATAGCAGTAAGGACTATCTGTTGTTCCATGTAGTGAATCTGTTATTCAATGTGTTTGTATGGGCTAATAGCAGTAAGGACTATCTGTTGTTCCATGTAGTGAATCTGTTATTCAATGTGTTTGTATGGTCTAATAGCAGTAAGGACTATCTGTTGTTCCATGTAGTGAATCTGTTATTCAATGTGTTTGTATGGTCTAATAGCAGTAAGGACTATCTGTTGTTCCATGTAGTGAATCTGTTATTCAATGTGTTTGTATGGTCTAATAGCAGTAAGGACTATCTGTTGTTCCATATAGTGAATCTGTTATTCAATGTGTTTGTATGGGCTAATAGCAGTAAGGACTATCTGTTGTTCCATGTAGTGAATCTGTTATTCAATGTGTTTGTATGGGCTAATAGCAGTAATGCCAAACATTATTATTTTTATTTTTTATTTTTGTTACTTCAATGGGTCTTAACATTCAAAATGAAATAGCTAAATTATCCTCGCTATGAGCTCCTTAACCCCCCAAGTCATCCATTAAAACCAAGACGTCACTGTGGCAGTTTTATCCACAGTGAGAAGAATCATGGGCCTCCTCCTCACACTCAGACATCTCAAAATGAGTTTGGAGGCATTATGGAAACAAATTAGGAAAGTGTTTTCTTTTTGATAAGAGGGTTTTCCCCGTATGCTGTACAATTCCAAGAACATTAGATAGTGTAGACTGTACATGACAGATCACTGCTAATGTAGGTTTAGGGTGATATTAAAGCCCTCTGAATATAAAATACACATCTACAGATTATTAATGACAACTTTCCCATGTCTGATTCACAATTAGTCAGTCAAATGGTTGATTGCCCCCCTAATTTAAGACTAATAACATGATCCAGTCCAATTTAATTGTCTGACCGCATATAACATATTTAGAGTGCCTATATAATTTCCCACTTATATAAAGAATTCCCAGATATTTATTGTTGAGAACGCCCATCCACTGACCCAATATATTGAATGCTATTGAATAGGGTCCTGTAACTTTTAACTTCAAGAAATGTGTGAATGTCCATATACCACGCACCTTGACTCTAGAAATATATTATACCCCTTCTGATTTCTAGATCTGGGGTTCAAATAGTATTGAATTTGTTTAATACATGACCTGCTTTGATTGAGCTTATTCTCCTGGAGCAATTTAACCAATAGAATACTCCCAAAAGTGTAAACCCCGACCGTCAGGTACACGAGGCAGACGCAAACAAACGTTCAAAGTTTTTGAAAGAAAACAAGTAAAACTTGAACCCAGGTCTGCTTAATTCCCAAAACAGCAAGATCGTCGGAGTCTCATAGAGCGGCATTCTCAGGGCGCCGTGATCGTACGGAGAGTGTGGAGTCTTGGTGCTAATCCATCTGAGAGTCATCTATGCCTCGCTCACCGTGACCTCTGAACTCTCTCAAGCTTGTCCCACATCCTTGTTGGTATGGAGGAAGGGAAGGAGGAGGAGGAGGGGTGAAACTCTTTCTCCGTAATGTTTCCTGCCTTTCAAAATATTCCTAAACGATTCCAAGCCTCAGGTCTTCTGGGCTGGGTTCCTCCCCAACCACAGTTCCCCAAGCTCTGCCCATAGGGCAGTGCATTATTTGTTTCCCAGTCAATGCTAACAGAGAACGGGTTAGCCCCTGTCCAACTAATGGCTAGCAGAGGGCCTGCCAATTCCAAACACTGTGAGAACAGTGCAGGGAACATCAATGGAACTCTCTCTCTGAAAGTTAATTGTTAGTTAATCTGTCACAGAATCTCTCACCGACTCCATGAGTCTGTCAAAAGGCTGGTACGGCTCCTTGAGTCTGTCAAAAGGCTGGTACGGCTCCTTGAGTCTGTCAAAAGGCTGGTACGGCTCCTTGAGTCTGTCAAAAGGCTGGTACGGCTCTTGATACAAGTGGCCATCTGTGTTGCTGGGCAATGGGAAATCAAACCGTCTAAACTTTTTCAGACGGCTATACTGGTGGAAAACCGGACAGGGAGATAATTGAGTGGTAAGCATAGCTGAATCGTTAGCGACGGGTCCCCGGGGGGGGGGGGGGGGGGATTTAGAATTAAGACCCACTTTGACACTTTAGTAGCGACCCTGAGCCTTGCTGGGAGATGAGATCCGGGCGGGAGGGAGGGAGGGAACTGGCCGGGTAGGGGTGTGGGGCTGTGTGGGGGGTGGGGGGGGTATGCAGGGGTTTGAATCAAGACGCCTGCCATGCACCCTCTGTGCTTCCCTTGTGTAGACAGGGAGGGAGGGAGGGAGGGTGGGGTGGGGTATGGTGGGGAAGTGTCAGGAAAGGGGGGGACTAAAGAATCTGAGACACAGTGGAGAACAGGAGGACAACGTCTCCATTTAGGCCTGCAGAAAAACAGCTGCGTCCAAATGTTCCCTCACTTGGGTAAGCCTCCAGGGAGGGACCTAGCCACCGGCCCTGTACCCTGGCAATCACACTCCCATCCCCCATACACACACACACACAACCAACCCCTCTCTTCGTTGACTCCCTCAATCGCCCCATTCCATCACTCTGGTTTGAGAGTGGATTCCACCGTTCAGGCAATTGCAAAAAGGAACTGGACCCCTCAGCTCTCTCCTAGAGACCCGGCTCTAACACATGGGAGAACTGGACCACCCCTATACTTCTCAGCTCTCTCCTAGAGACCCGGCTCTAACACATGGGAGAACTGGACCACCCCTATACTTCTCAGCTCTCTCCCAGAGCCCCGGCTCTAACACATGGGAGAACTGGACCACCCCTATACTTCTCAGCTCTCTCCCAGAGCCCCGGCTCTAACACACTGGAGAACTGGACCACCCCTATACTCCTCAGCTCTCTCCCAGAGCCCCGGCTCTAACACACTGGAGAACTGGACCACCCCTATACTTCTCAGCTCTCTCCCAGAGCCCCGGCTCTAACACACTGGAGAACTGGACCACCCCTATACTCCTCAGCTCTCTCCCAGAGCCCCGGCTCTAACACACTGGAGAACTGGAACACCCCTATACTCCTCAGCTCTCTCCCAGAGCCCCGGCTCTAACACACTGGAGAACTGGACCACCCCTATACTTCTCAGCTCTCTCCCAGAGCCCCGGCTCTAACACACTGGAGAACTGGACCACCCCTATACTTCTCAGCTCTCTCCCAGATAAATAAACCCAGGCAGATTTAATGACATTGGGCTTCAGGATATTTTTTTCCCTCCCTTTATCAAAGGATCAAACACTCCAAGAATCTGTGCTCTGCTGTGTGTGTGTGTGTGTGTGTGTGTGTGTGTGTGTGTGTGTGTGTGTGTGTGTGTGTGTGTGTGTGTGTGTGTGTGTGTGTGCTTCTGAGTGACATGAAAGCTGTGGTGATATTTCACCCTTCCCTTCGCTTTTATCCCGACAACAGCTGCTAATTGTCGACTCCATGTTAAATTCTGAGGACCGAAGGATCAGCCATAAATCTAATGTTGCTATAATAAAGACAAATGGTCACTTTTATATCCTTCAACGTGGATGATTTTTTTAAGCCGTTTTTTCCAAGGACATTTTTTTACCCCCATCACATGGGAATACATGGGGTATAATATTTCAGCACATCTTGGAGACGTGCACTTGTAACATGACGTCCATATCGTCGAGGCTCTCCAAACTGTTTACATACTTGAATCATTGCGCCACTGACGTGACATGTAAAGTGTAGGCTTCAGTCAACAACATAGTATTATTTCAAGACCGATGAAAGAGTGGACATGCATTAGAAAGAACCTGCGTAGCGCCAAAGTCCCACATAGTAACCCCCCTCTCTGAGCTTCTGTGTGGTTAGAACACGTTTAATCGTAGGAGAGGGCATAGGGATCATAAGGTAGATATGTTCAATATCCACTCCAGACTCCATTAATATGTCTAGACAACATGTTCATTATCCACTCCAGACTCTATATATATTTCTAGACAGCACACTCATTATCCACTCCAGACTCTATATATATTTCTAGACAGCACACTCATTATCCACTCCAGACTCTATATATATTTCTAGACATAACACTCATTATCCACTCCAGACTCTATATATATTTCTAGACATAACTCTCATTATCCACTCCAGACTCTATATATATTTCTAGACAGCACACTCATTATCCACTCCAGACTCTATATATATTTCTAGACATAACTCTCATTATCCACTCCAGACTCTATATATATTTCTAGACATAACTCTCATTATCCACTCCAGACTCTCTATATATTTCTAGACAGCACACTCATTATCCACTCCAGACTCTATATATATTTCTAGACATAACACTCATTATCCATTCCAGACTCTATATATATTTCTAGACAGCACACTCATTATCCACTCCAGACTCAATATAGATTTCTAGACAGCACACTCATTATCCACTCCAGACTCTATATATATTTCTAGACATAACACTCATTATCCATTCCAGACTCTATATATATTTCTAGACATAACACTCATTATCCACTCCAGACTCTATATATATTTCTAGACATAACACTCATTATCCATTCCAGACTCTATATATATTTCTAGACATAACACTCATGATCCACTCCAGACTCTATATATATTTCTAGAAAGCACACTCATTATCCACTCCAGACTCAATATAGATTTCTAGACAGCACACTCATTATCCACTCCAGACTCTATATATATTTCTAGACATAACACTCATTATCCACTCCAGACTCTATATATATTTCTAGACAGCACACTCATTATCCACTCCAGACTCTATATACATTTCTAGACATAACACTCATTATCCACTCCAGACTCTATATATATTTCTAGACATAACACTCATGATCCACTCCAGACTCTATATATATTTCTAGACAGCACATTCATTATCCACTCCAGACTCTATATATATTTCTAGACATAACTCTCATTATCCACTCCAGACTCTATATATATTTCTAGACATAACTCTCATTATCCACTCCAGACTCTATATATATTTCTAGACAGCACACTCATTATCCACTCCAGACTCTATATATATTTCTAGACATAACTCTCATTATCCACTCCAGACTCTATATATATTTCTAGACATAACTCTCATTATCCACTCCAGACTCTCTATATATTTCTAGACAGCACACTCATTATCCACTCCAGACTCTATATATATTTCTAGACATAACACTCATTATCCATTCCAGACTCTATATATATTTCTAGACATAACACTCATTATCCACTCCAGACTCTATATATATTTCTAGACATAACACTCATTATCCACTCCAGACTCTATATATATTTCTAGACATAACACTCATGATCCACTCCAGACTCTATATATATTTCTAGACATAACACTCATTATCCACTCCAGACTCTATATAGTTCTACCTTATTTTACAAATTCAACTTCTCATTAGCAGTTCCAAAGACATGTAGACTTTTCAAGGTCAAAGATTATATCTCAGACACTAAATGTTCTCGGCTCCTGAGTGGTGCAGTGGATTAAGGCTTGAAGGTTTGAATCAAGGCTGCATCACATCTGGCCGTGATTGGGAGCCCTATAGGGCGGCCCAGGGTAGGCTGACGTTGTAAATAAGAATTTGTTCTTAACTGAGTTGCCTAGTTAACTAAAGTAATACAAATATAGTCAGTATTTCTTTTCAATATTTAACAGATGTTACACCATGTAAGACACTTTGAAATTATTCCATTAATCACAGACAAAACTGCTTTATCAAGATAAAATATTTCATGGTAGCGTGATGTTGATATAAGTATGTTGGATTGACCATAAAGTTATTGCTTATGGATAACACTTAGACAGATGTCTGCTCATGTACTATGTATTTTAAAAGCATTTAAGCTATTTCCTCTGTCATCCCACCAGCTAAACCAACCATCTCTTGTTAAATTGCAAGTAAAGCTTGTGTATAATTTAACTCCCCAAACCGCATATCAATTTGACAACTGCATGTTTATGTCTGAACCAATTAGGTCAGAAATAGTTTTGGGAGACGTTCGGTGTCAGCGAAGGCTGTATATTGAATACACGGTTAGGGTGGTCACAATGAAGTGATTAGTCAACATGCAACGAGGCACACCGAGAAGACCTACCTTATGGAATCCATCTGTGATGCTACTGTGAAGTGTGTGAAGTCTCACAGTATGGGCCTTTGTGTATGCGTGTGTTATGTGTGTGTGTGTGTGTGTGTGTGTGGTGTGTGTGTGTGTGTGTGTGTGTGTGTGTGTGTGTGTGTGTGTGTGTGTGTGTGTGTGTGTGTGTGTGTGTGTGTGTGTGTGTGTGTGTGTGTGTGTGTGTGTGTGGTTCTAAAGTGTATGGTCACCTGAACATGTTTCTAGAAGAATGTTCCAAAGTCTGATTCACATGTTCAGAAAGAGTTCAGGGAGTCGGGAGCTGGCCGGTGGTCCTTGGCCCAGTGCACTGTATAAAAGATGTTCATGTCATCACCCTAATTAAGAGCATATGAATGTAGGAGGGGAAGAACGCTTTGTTCTATTATTTCACACAGACACACACACACACACACACACACACACACACACACACACTCTCACACACACACACACACACACTTTCCCATGTTTGAAGAACAAATATTGAAATGTTTTAATAAGTGGTATGGGAAAGTATGTTATAATGAAATTAGGGAATAGTTGACAGCCATCCCCCATCATGAGAACCAGTCCTTCCCCTTCAGGAGAACCAGTCCTTCCCCATCAGGAGAACCAGTCCTTCCCCATCAGGAGAACCAGTCCTTCCCCATCAGGAGAACCAGTTCTTCCCCATCAGGAGAACCAGTCATCCCCCATCAGGAGAACAAGTCATTATACAATGTGCTAAACCATTCTAACCATGATTTTCTTTCTATAAGCTCATTAGAGTTGTACTATTCTGTCCTCATGCATTTCATTGGGGCAGAGCTGGCAGTTTGCAGACACATCGTCAATGGTGCTGGTGAACAGTGATGCTATCCAGATTCTAACCACCGCAACTTCCTCCAGAACCCACCCCCCTCCCCCTCCCCCTTCTCTCTTACTTGCTCTCTCTCTCCCAACTATCAATCTGTTCTCCTAGCATGTGGTTCAAGGCCAGCAAAGCAGCAGAGATGCTTTGAATCCAGGTTGAAACAGCATGTCTGCCAAAGGATTGGATTATTAATGCGTACACAAGATAGCAGCAGTCTTTCAGTTTAGTAATTGAATCCCAGAAAGTAACTAATTGGTTTAGTAATTGAATCCCAGAGAGTAGCTAATTGGTTTAGTAATTGAATCCCAGAGAGTAGCTAATTGGTTTAGTAATTGAATCCCAGAGAGTAGATAATTGATTTGGTAATTGAATCCAGAGAGTAGCTAATTGGTTTAGTAATTAAATCCAGAGAGTAGCTAATTGGTTTAGTAATTGAATCCAGAGAGTAGCTAATTGGTTTAGTAATTGAATCCAGAGAGTAGCTAATTGGTTTAGTATTTGAATCACAGAGAGTAGCTAATTGGTTTAGTAATTGAATCCAGAGAGTAGCTAATTGGTTTAGTATTTGAATCCAGAGAGTAGCTAATTGGTTTAGTAATTGAATCACAGAGAGTAGCTAATTGGTTTAGTAATTTATTCCAGAAAGTAGGTAATTGGTTTAGTAATTTATTCCAGAAAGTAGGTAATTGGTTTAGTAATTTATTCCAGAAAGTAGGTAATTGGTTTAGTAATTTATTCCAGAAAGTAGGTAATTGGTTTAGTAATTTATTCCAGAAAGTAGCTAATTGGTTTAGTGATTGAAAACATAAAAGGTACAGGGCTAAGGACGTCCACTAACAAAGGAGAATGTGTCCAGTCATTCTGTGGGCATGAGTGAGGTGGGCAGCAGTACATGGTATTCAAAGTTAACTGAGATTAAAAGTATTACTAGTGGTGAAGTCTTACTTATATAGTTAATGAGTTTATTCAGTTTATTTCAAAACCATAACTAAGTACTGTAATTATAAAATAAAATAAATGCATGCTGTCTGGTTTTGATTTGGCCGTCATGGACAACGTCACCCAGCCTCTGCACGCCGTGGTTATGACGCAGAGGAGCACCTTCAGTCACAGACTGATCCCACCACAGTGTGCCAGAGAGCGCTACAGGAGGTCCTTCCTGCCGGCGGCTATTAGACTATATAATGCCTCACCGGGGTGCCGTGCCGTCGGCAACATAGATCTGGAACTCTTGGGGTGCTAGGACCTAGTTTAACAATTATGCATCCATCCATGAGTAACTCTGGTCCGTAATCACCTATTTATTCATTCTATATTCTATAAAAGCCCAGTGCTGTCAAATACATGATTTTCCTGTGTTTATAAACTGTATATTTCAATACTATGAGGTTGGAATAATACTGTGAAATTGTGACCATGATGATAATGCCCTTTTAGTGTAAGAGCCTGTTTTGGTGGGATGGAGCTTTGGCCTTTCCATGTGGTTAACTAGTTAATCGACCAATAAGAAAGAGAGTTCCAAACCTCTCTGCTAATCACAGCTGTTTCTTTTTGACCATTTTAATTGAAAAAAATCACAGTAAGGAACTAACAGGTTGTTACCAAGAAATTATTTGATAATGAGATAAAAATGGCTGCATTGGACCTTTAAGTATGCTTTTGTTTGGGCTTACAAGAAACAAACACGACTATGTTAATGTCGAGTTTATGTGGCCATGAAAAGTGGCAAGCATTTGCAGTACAGTATGATTTCACAGAAACCTGGGTGTACAACTCATATACAGTGGGGAGAACAAGTATTTGATACACTGCCAATTTTGCAGGTTTTACCACTTACAAAGCATGTAGAAGTCTGTAATTTTTATCATAGGTACTCTTCAACTGTGAGTGACGGAATCTAAAACAAAAATCCAGAAAATCACATTGTATGATTTTTAAGTAATTAATTTGCATTTTATTGCATGACATAAGTATTTGATACATCAGAAAAGCAGAACTTAATATTTGGTACAGAAACCCACTCCTCCATACAGATCCTTCAGGTTTCGGGGCTGTCGCTGGGCAATACGGACTTTCAGCTCCCTCCAAAGATTTTCTATTGGGTTCAGGTCTGGAGACTGGCTAGGCCACTCCAGGACCTTGAGATGCTTCTTACAGAGCCACTCCTTAGTTGCCCTGGCTGTGTATTTCGGGTCGTTGTCATGCTGGAAGACCCAGCCACGACCCATCTTCAATGCTCTTACTGAGGGAAGGAGGTTGTTGGCCAAGATCTCGCGATACATGGCCCCATCCATCCTCCCCTCAATACGGTGCAGTCGTCCTGTCCCCTTTGCAGAAAAGCATCCCCAAAGAATGTTGTTTCCACCTCCATGCTTCACGGTTGGGATGGTGTTCTTGGGGTTGTACTCATCCTTCTTCTTCCTCCAAACACGGCGAGTGGAGTTTAGACCAAAAAGTTCTATTTTTCTAAGGTCTCATCAGACCACATGACCTTCTCCCATTCCTCCTCTGGATCATGATGGTCATTGGCATACTTCAGACGGGCCTGGACATGCGCTGGCTTGAGCAGGGGGACCTTGCGTGCGCTGCAGGATTTTAATCCATGACGGCGTAGTGTGTTACTAATGGTTTTCTTTGAGACTGTGGTCCCAGCTCTCTTCAAGTCATTGACCAGGTCCTGCCGTGTAGTTCTGGGCTGATCCCTCACCTTCCTCATGATCATTGATGCCCCACGAGGTGAGATCTTGCATGGTGCCCCAGACCGAGGGAGATTGACCGTCATCTTGAACTTCTTCCATTTTCTAATAATTGCGCCAACAGTTGTTGCCTTCTCACCAAGCTGCTTGCCTATTGTCCTGTCTCCCATCCCATCCTTGTGCAGGTCTACAATTTTATCCTTGATGTCCTTACACAGCTCTCTGGCCTTGGCCATTGTGAAGAGGTTGGAGTCTGTTTGATTGAGTGTGTGGACAAGTGTCTTTTATACAGGTAACGAGTTCAAACAGGTGCAGTTAATACAGGTAATGAGTGGAGAGCAGGAGGGCTTCTTAAAGAAAAACTAACAGGTCTGTGAGAGCCGGAATTCTTACTGGTTGGTAGGTGATCAAATACTTATGTCATGCAATAAAATACAAATTAATTATTTAAAAATCATACAATTAGATTTTCTGGATTTTTGTTTTAGATTCCGTCTCTCACAGTTGAAGTGTACCTATGATAAAAATTTCAGACCTCTACATGCTTTGTAAGTAGGAAAACCTGCAAAATCGGCATATATCAAATACTTGTTCTCCCCACTGTATATCTAGCTCTATATACCGTATAACCATGTATATCCTTATTTTAAAAAAGATCACATACACCAGATAGGTCAGGGTCAGTCATAGTAGTATGATAGGTGCAGTATAATGTGTTGTTATACAGGGTCAGTCATAGTAGTATGATAGGTGCAGTGTAATGTGTTGTTATACAGGGTCAGTCATAGTGGTATGATAGGTGCAGTGTAATGTGTTGTTATACAGGGTCAGTCATAGTGGTATGATAGGTGCAGTGTAATGTGTTGTTATACAGGGTCAGTCATAGTGGTATGATAGGTGCAGTATAATGTGTTGTTATACAGGGTCAGTCATAGTAGTATGATAGGTGCAGTGTAATGTGTTGTTATACAGGGTCAGTCATAGTAGTATGATAGGTGCAGTGTAATGTGTTGTTATACAGGGTCAGTCATAGTAGTATGATAGGTGCAGTGTAATGTGTTGTTATACAGGGTCAGTCATAGTAGTATGATAGGTGCAGTGTAATGTGTTGTTATACAGGGTCAGCCATAGTAGTATGATAGGTGCAGTGTAATGTGTTGTTATACAGGGTCAGTCATAGTAGTATGATAGGTGCAGTGAACTGTGTTGTTTTACAGGGTCAGTCATAGTAGTATGATAGGTGCAGTGTAATGTGTTGTTATACAGGGTCAGTCATAGTAGTATGATAGGTGCAGTGAACTGTGTTGTTATACAGGGTCAGCCATAGTAGTATGATAGGTGCAGTGAACTGTGTTGTTATACAGGGTCAGCCATAGTAGTATGATAGGTGCAGTGTAATGTGTTGTTATACAGGGTCAGTCATAGTAGTATGATAGGTGCAGTGAACTGTGTTGTTATACAGGGTCAGCCATAGTAGTATGATAGGTGCAGTATAATGTGTTGTTTTACAGGGTCAGCCATAGTAGTACGGCACCCTGGAGCAAATTAGGTTTAAATGCCTTGTTGAATGGCACATAAACAGATTCTTCCACCACGTCGACTCGGATATTTGAACCAGCAATCTTTTGGCTACGGGTCAAAAGTTCTAACCACGAGGCAACTAACTCTAACCACGAGGAAACTAGCTCTAACCACGAGGCAACTAGCTCTAACCACTAGGCAACTAGCTCTAACCACTAGGCAACTAGCTCTAACCACGAGGCATCTAGCTCTAATCACTAGGCAATTAGCTCTAACCACTAGGCAACAAGCTCTAACCACTAGGCAACTAACTCTAACCACTAGGCAACTAGCTCTCACCACTAGGCAACTAGCTCTAACCACTAGGCAACTAGCTCTAACCACGAGGCAACTATTGACGATTAGATTATTTTTTTACTTTAAAAAAAACAACAAGACAATTACAGAAACAACTTGAAAAAATATGGAATTGATGTTGTTCACGGAGTCAGTGATAGAGAGCCTTCCATCTGTCTTTCAGGCTGCCACTGACGGCTGGCCTTCACTAATCAACTATGGCTGTGAATATCCCCTTTACTAATCAACTATGGCTGTGAATAGCCCAGCTTTTGATAGTGGTGCAGGCGTTTACAAGTTCAGCAGCTTGTGTGGCCCTCAGCTACCACCAACACATGCGCATGCCTACACACACATACACACCCCATAGAAACACCCTTCTGCCCAGGAGGCACCTTCCCACAGCGTTCCACGACACATGCTACTGTGTGGGATTTCCTTCAAAGCCTTTCCCTTCTCACTATGTCTGCAAAGAAAAGATTACTCGGCTTAACATTTAGTTTCCCTTATACCGCATACAGTTATTAACCTAGAACTACGTTGGTGACCATAGTGGAATTACTGAGCTATACATCGTCATAAAAGCAAACTGCATGGCAATTTTAAATAAGTGATAAAGTACCAACATATCATGTATGTGAAACCTATAAAGTCAAGTGTGAGCTTCCCAATGTTAGTATTATGGTGTGGTGTTTACAGTAACTATCCTCATCATCAATAGCTGGATTTAGTATGAAAGGCCATTTAGTATGAAAGGCCATTTAGTATGAAAGCCCATTTAGTATGAAAGCCCATTTAGTATGAAAGCCCATTTAGTATGAAAGCCCATTTAGTATGAAAGGCCATTTAGTATGAAAGCCCATTTAGTATGAAAGGCCATTTAGTATGAAAGCCCATTTAGTATGAAAGCCCATTTAGTATGAAAGCCCATTTAGTATGAAAGGCCATTTAGTATGAAAGGCCATTTAGTATGAAAGGCCATTTAGTATGAAAGGCCATTTAGTATGAAAGCCCATTTAGTATGAAAGGCCATTTAGTATGAAAGGCCATTTAGTATGAAAGGCCATTTAGTATGAAAGGCCATTTAGTATGAAAGCCCATTTAGTATGAAAGGCCATTTAGTATGAAAGGCCATTTAGTATGAAAGCCCATTTAGTATGAAAGGCCATTTAGTATGAAAGCCCATTTAGTATGAAAGCCCATTGACATAAAAGATCAGTAAGCCAGGACTGGACAGGACAGAACCGGAGTCAGATAGAACAGGACAGGACAGGACAGGACAGGACACTCACATTAATATGTAGGAATGATAAGGAGACCTATTGGAAGGAGTGTAGTCCACCTGTATGTGAGCAGGGATGTATTCGAGTTAGGGAGATGTATTACCTTATTTTCTTTCCGTATGCCATTGATGTGACTTTGTTATGAAGATGGAAAGTTCACTAACACTATTGTGCATAGGCTGAAGGTCCATGAATAAACAGACCCGTCAAACTCTTATACAGTATATGAACCCTTTCACTGTCTCACATCCATCCGGTGTCAACTTCTGTCAAGTCATCGTCTAACAACTCATTGGTTCCCATGCATCATAAGGATTCTGGCATGGCTTTGTGGGGAATGTAGTAATATCCAATATCAGCAACCATTTCTCACTCACACACACACTACACCACCAACACTTCACTCCACAGCCCCTTGCTTCAAAAAATAAAAAATGAAATAAGACAATACAACATTGACCACAGTTTCCTCAGGAACAGAGAGATGTGTGCACCTGTTGCCGGTGCTCCCAGCTCAGGGACCTGTCATCCTCCTCTGGGAGTGTGATGGATTGGGTAACAGGGGCACGGCCGGCCAAGTTTGACTTGGCTGAGACTTGGGTCTCCTCTCTCTCGATCTCTCGCTTTCTCTCATCTGAAAGCAGGGGAGAAAAGTTACTTTTCCTGGCCGACTCGACATCTTGGGTTGCCAGTCTCCGCCGTTCCCTTCCTCTCACCACCCAGTGGGAGGCAGCCATGTCCCTGCACATGTGGCTGACCACACATAGCAGCTCAGCTCTGTCAATAAAACATGTTGGTGGATACCTGAGCAAGGAGAGAGTTCTATCGGATGATTTGTTGAGTACCATGCTCTCCCTCACTTTACCATGTTTTTACCACTGTGGGAGGGAGACACCGTGAAGTTCCCCAGATGGAAGAACAGCTCTGTCTTGTTGAGTTTGAGCTTGAGATGGTGGGCCGACATCCAAGTGTGACTTGGTGTATGGAGAAAAGGGGAGAGGTCCTAGAACAGTGCCCTGGGGGACACCAGTAGTGAGAGTGTGTGGTGCAGACACAGATCCTCTCCACGTCACCTGGTAGGAGCGGCCTGCCAGGTAGGATGCAATCCAAGAGTGTGCAGAGACGCCCAGCCCAGGGTGGAGAGGAGGATCTGGTGGTTCATGAATAGATCTAGGAGGATGAGAACACAGGAGAGAGAGACAGCTTTGGCAGAACGGAGAGTCTCCGTGACACAGAGGAGAGCAGTCTCGGTTTAGTGACCCGTCTTGAAGACTGACTGGTTAGGGTCAAGAAGATTGAGGAAAGTGGACAATGCGAGTCACAGGATGCAGAAAGGGAGGAGAGTAAGGTTTCTGAGGCAGAATAAGGAAAAAGGAGGGAAAAGGATTTAGCAGAAGGGTGAGATGATAGGTGAAGAGAGAAGATAGAGATTGTGACTGTGCATGACCATTTGGGTAGGAGCTGAGTGGCTAGGGTTGAAGGAGAAGGAAACAAAGATGAATGCTCTGTAAGTCGCTCTGCATAACAGCTAAATTACTTAAATGTAATGTTACTGCACACCAGACAAGGGTTCAAATAGTGATGGTTTTCTTTCAAATATATTCACCAAAGGTTCAAACCCCACTCCGTGCAGGCTCAATTAAATGCTCACAGTACTTTAGTTAAAGAAAACACATACTATCTGAACCCAGGTCGACTCCCTCCTTTCCTCCCCACAGGGCACACACTGGTTTAATCAACATTGTCTAAATGTCATTTGTCGTGTTGGGATGTGGAATCAATGTTGGAAAAACAGTTATCAACCAGTACTGTTTTCATCTCTTCAACCTGTGATGTAAACATTGAAATAAGGGTCAAACTTCAACTTTTATATATATATACTTATAAATTAAAATTGTGTCAAATTTCACATGGAAACAAAGATGGAAGCACAGAATCGTCTAGAATGTCATTGTATGCTGTAGCGTTAAGATTTCCCTTCACTGGAACTAAGGAGCCTAGCCAGAACCATGAAAAACAGCCCATACCATTATTCCTCCTCCACCAAACTTTACAGTTGGTACTATGCATTGGGGCAGGTAGTGTTCTCCTAGCATCCGCCAAACCCAGACTCGTCCATTGGACTGCCAGATGGTGAAGCGTGATTCATTACTCCAGAGAACGCATTTCCACTGCTCCAGAGTCCAATGGTGGCGAGCTTTACACCACTCCAGCCGACGCTTGGCATTGTGCATGGTGATCTTAGGCTTGTGTGCGGCTGCTCGGCCATTTCATGAAGCTCCTGACGAACAGTTATTGTGCTGACGTTGCTTCCAGAGGCAGTTTGGAACTCGGTAGTGAGTGTTGCAACCGAGGACAGTTTCACGCTTCAGCACTCGGCGTTCCATTCTGTGACCTTGTGTGACCTACCACTTCACAGCTGAGCCATTATTGCTCCTAGACGTTGCCACTTCACAATAACATCACTTACAGTTGACAGGGGCAGCTCTAACAGGGAAGACATTTTATGAACTGACTTGTTGAAAAGGTGGCATCCTATGATGGTGCCACGTTGAAAGTCACTGAGCTCTTCAGTAAGGCCGTTCTACAGCAAATGTTTGTCTATGGAGATTGCATGGCAGTGTGTTCGATTTTATACATCTGTCAGCAACGGGTGTGATCAAAAATATTTTATAAGTCAAGTTCAACGCAATTTCAACGTATACGTTGTTCTGATGATTATGTTGAAATTAGATTGATGTAACAATCTGTTAGTCAGGTTAACTCAATGTATTTAGATTGATGTAACAATCTGTTAGTCAGGTTAACTCAATGTATTTAGATTGATGTAACAATCTGTTAGTCAGGTTAACTCAATGTATTTAGATTGAAGTTTTACCCTAATTTCAATGTTTACAACACTGGTTGAAATGAGATGGAAACAGTGCTGGTTGATACAGTGCTGGTTGATACAGTGCTGGTTGATACAGTGCTAGTTGATACAGTGCTGGTTGAAACAGTGCTGGTTGATACAGTGCTGGTTGATACAGTGCTGGTTGATACAGTGCTGGTTGATACAGTGCTGGTTGATACAGTGCTGGTTGATACAGTGCTGGTTGAAACAGTGCTGGTTGATACAGTGCTGGTTGATACAGTGCTGGTTGATACAGTGCTGGTTGATAACTTTTGTTAAATCCAAAGTATTTTCCACATTAATTCCATGTCTCAATACGTTGATAAATTCAGTTGAAACAACATTGATTAAACCAGTGTCCCTCCTTTACAATGTGAAGTCCAGGATTCCCTCGCACTTGTCAACATCGTTGTTCCGTCATTCTCTCCATCCCGCCTTCTGCCATCCTTTAGCGCCCCAGCTGTGGTTCCTTGTCTCTTCCTGAGTGGAAGGAAGTCAAACCTGTAATTAGAAGCCATGGGAAAGCTGGGAATATTTATCAGACATGCAGGAAGACATGCAGGAATAATGCTATATAGAATGCACACCATGCCGAGGCGCACTTGCCCAATAGCTCACAGGGAAAGGGGAATGTGTGCCACATTTTCAAGGCTCATCATTCTAAAGTGCAGTTCCAGGGGAGGGATGTGGGTGATGATCACGGTACATTATGGCCGTAAGCTCCTGTAATATACAAGTTGCTATCTCACCAGCTCGTTTCTCCAGGAACATTAATCAGAGAGGCAAAGATACTGTGACAAGTTCAGCTAGAAGCTGAAGACGACACATCCAGTTAACAGACGATACCTCTGAATGGTTTTATGGAGACAGACAGTGGCTTCACGCAGGAGAGAGCTCTAAGTATGGACATGGTGTATGTTCCTCATCTGCAGGGTTCCTTTTAAAATACAATATAAAAGCTCTTTGCTCACTACAGCAACTGATGAACTGTGTAAATCAATGTGGAATTATTTACAGTATGTACAGTAACTACACAAATAAACACACTTTACATTGCACTCCACAAATTAACACAGTCTACTAACATACAGAGCCTTCAGAAAATATTCATACCCCTCCACATTTTGATTGATAGATAGATAGATAGATAGATAGATAGATAGATAGATAGATAGATAGATAGATAGATAGATAGATAGATAGATAGATAGATAGATAGATAGATAGATAGATAGATAGATAGATAGATAGATAGATAGATAGATAGATAGATAGATAGATAGATAGATAGATAGATAGATATCAGCTTTGATGAACCTGTACTCTCTTCTCCTTCTAGAATAGGGTTGGACAACTTTGATGCGGGTGGGGGCCACAAAACATCTGAGCTCATCATGGGGGGCCACAGGGGCTCGGGGGTCTGCGTACCCACATCCATATCCCCATTTTAGGGGCCATGATCTTGACAGCGGAGAGAAACCATTTTAAAGTACATTTCCTGCAATTTTGCCGTGGGGCCTCGAGAACATGTTGTGGTTTTAAAGCAAGAATGCATCAAATCTGCACATTTTGACATTGTTTTGTGTATCAGTTCATAAACCATGTGCAATGGAATCAGCACATCAAAAACCTACAGTATATGTCAATTTATTGGTCCTTAAAATAATCTAGTATACTTTTTTATTCATAACAATTTTCTTTAACCAATTTTTATATTTAATGCAGACAAGTCCCTTACTGGTCTTTAATGCAGGGCTGACAGACAAGTCCTTACTGGTCTTTAATGTAGGGCTGACAGACAAGTCCCTTACTGGTCTTTAATGAAGGGCTGACAGACAAGTCCCTTACTGGTCTTTAATGTAGGGCTGACAGACAAGTTCCTTACTGGTCTTTAATGCAGGGCTGACAGACAAGTCCCTTACTGGTCTTTATTGCAGGGCTGACAGACAAGTCCCTTACTGGTCTTTATTGCAGGGCTGACAGACAAGTCCCTTACTGGTCTTTAATGCAGGGCTGACAGACAAGTCCCTTACTGGTCTTTAATGAAGGGCTGACAGACAAGTCCCTTACTGGTCTTTAATGCAGGGCTGACAGACACTTTCCTTACTGGTCTTTAATGCAGGGCTGACAGACAAGTCCCTTACTGGTCTTTAATGTAGGGCTGACAGACAAGTCCCTTACTGGTCTTTAATGTAGGGCTGACAGACAAGTCCCTTACTGGTCTTTAATGAAGGGCTGACAGACAAGTTCCTTACTGGTCTTTAATGTAGGGCTGACAGACAAGTTCCTTACTGGTCTTTAATGTAGGGCTGACAGACAAGTCCCTTACTGGTCTTTAATGTAGGGCTGACAGACAAGTCCCTTACTGGTCTTTAATGTAGGGCTGACAGACAAGTCCCTTACTGGTCTTTAATGTAGGGCTGACAGACAAGTCCCTTACTGGTCTTTAATGTAGGGCTGACAGACAAGTCCCTTACTGGTCTTTAATGAAGGGCTGACAGACAAGTCCCTTACTGGTCTTTAATGTAGGGCTGACAGACAAGTCCCTTACTGGTCTTTAATGAAGGGCTGACAGACAAGTCCCTTACTGGTCTTTAATGTAGGGCTGACAGACAAGTCCCTTACTGGTCTTTAATGTAGGGCTGACAGACAAGTCCCTTACTGGTCTTTAATGTAGGGCTGACAGACAAGTTCCTTACTGGTCTTTAATGTAGGGCTGACAGACAAGTTCCTTACCATCTTCATCTTCCTCTTGCCTCCTCCATTGTTGTGGTAATGATGCAATCAGTTCAGCAGACATTTGCTTTTTTTTTTGTTATCTGCATCTGACACAATTCCACCAGTCCTATTTATGATATCATTAACAAAGATTAAACCTTAATTAAACCTTCCTAAAATATTAGACTAATTTACCAATCTAACATATTTTAGCTGACATGGGCTAATTGAGTGACAGTCAGTGGCTGACATAACAGAAAAACTGATAACATTTTTAAATTACACCTTGAGTATTCAACTATTCTAACTCTGAACACTAAGTCGAGATTCCAACTGAGTTCCCCTCTGCTCTCTCTGCCTACTCCTGTAGTTCTAGATCAGCTCCTTTGTTTTGTTGACGTTGAAGGAGAGGTTATCCAGGTGGGATAGGGCAGTGTGCAGTGCAATGGCGATTGCTTCTGTGGATCTGTTGGGGCGATATGCAAATTATAGTTGGTGTCTGTAAGGTGAAATGATCCTTAACTAGCCTCTCAAAGCACTTCATGATGACAGAAGTGACTGCTAAGGGGCGATAGTCATTAAGTTCAGTTAACTTTGCTTTCTTGGGTACAGGAACAATGGTGGATATCTTGAAGCAAGTGGGGACAGCAGACAGTGAATATGTCCGTAAACAGTCCAAGCAGCTGGTCTGCACATGCTCTGAGGACGCGGCTTGTGATGCAGTCTGGGCCGGCAGCCTTGTGAGGGTTAACATGCTTAAATGACTTACTCATGTTGGTCATGGTGAAACAAGAGCACACAGTCCTTGTGAGTGTCTGGGGCCCGAGTTGGTGGCTTGATGTTTAACAAGTCCGGGAGCGAAGCGTCAGTGTCTGAGACTTGGCTGGCTTTCCGTGATTGTCTAGAGTCCCAGCAGTTCTGCCAGGGAGTAGAGGAGAGACACACTGAGGTAAACAAAAGCTTCAGTTTTGGCGCCTCCGCAAAACGACACTGCATGACTTTGTGTCAACACCACAACATGATGAGACAAGTGGAAAGAAGAATGGATAGGAGAAAATATACAGAGATCATAATATCAGTTTAATATTGAGCAGAACTGTACAGCTTAAGGGTTTTGTACAGCTTAAGGGCTATATTTAAAACATAATATGTTTCAAACCCAAAGTGATTGGACTGTCAAGCAGGACAGACAGACGGACAGACAGACAGATGGATGGACGGACAGACGGACAGGCAGATGTGCTCTAGGAGAATAAAAACTCTAGACAATTTGACCCTTGAGAATTACAGCAATGTGGTTGTAATGGTGGTAAAATGCATTATGTGAGTGGACCTATTACTGTATGAAGTCCATGATTCAGGACTGTCTGTTAGCTGTCCAATCTTACACCTGCTGTCGTTTAGACTGACAGCGCTCAAATATTGAATAATATACACGCCCAAGTGACCCCTTCACAATCCATACAAACATTACCTAAAGGTAGTCCAAGAATGCCAAAACATCTCTAACCCTCCTAGCAGGTGTATCTCGGACCTGTCTGACAGTCATCTTGGCAAAGCAAAATCCTAGGGGACGGGTCTGAAAGTGAATGATTTGTGTTTGGATCTCGTTAGCTTGGTATCATTCACAGACCATGGCAGGGGGAGACCCGCTCTCTTTCTGTCTCAAGCTCGTGGGAGAGCTGTTGGCTTCCAATGAGAGGGGACCATAGAAAAAAGGCGCTCGCAAGTCAGTGTTTAAAATAACGCTCTGCCAGTCAGTGTTTAAAATCTGGATGGATAATTTCATCAAAGACTCGCTTCTCGCCAAACACATTTTTCAGGGAGAGGGAGCAAAGCCTCTCAGGTTTCGGTCAGCCACTGGCTCAGACCAAGCTGTTACAGAGACGTAAGAGGAAAACAGAACGGACATATGGGAGCAGGGGTCAAGGGTTAACCACCCCCACCTTGGCCTGAATCATCAACTTCTATTGGAAGAATTTAATTATTTTCCAATACATTATTTCAAATTTTGCCTTTTAATAAAGCCTGCACATGGTGTGGGAGGAGGCCATTGTGAGGAGGATGTGTGGTGTGAATGGGGCAGCTGCCTTGGTGGTTATGGTGGCTGTGACGACAGTCCAGAAAACCTCCACCTACTAACCCACCCACTAACCCACCCTCCACCCACTAACCCACCCACCACCTACTAACCCACCCACTAACCCACCCACTAACCCACCCTCCACCCACTAACCCACCCACGACCTACTAACCCACCCACTAACCCACCCACTAACCCACCCTCCACCCACTAACCCACCCACCACCTACTAACCCACCCACTAACCCACCCACTAACCCACCCGCTAACCCACCCTCCACCTACTAACCCACCTACTAACCCACCCACTAACCCACCCACTAACCCACCCTCCACCTACTAACCCACCCACTAACCCACCCACTAACCCACCCTCCACCTACTAACCCACCCACTAACCCACACTCCACCCACTAACCCACCCACTAACCCACACTCCACCCACTAACCCACCCACTAACCCACACTCCACCAACTAACCCACCCTCAACCCACTAACCAATGGGCACACCTACACACACACACACACACGCACATATACTATACACAGAGGCCGTCTGGCATTTCTCATGGCCAACACTGGCAAAGGGTCAGTTCTCCCTCCCTCCTTAGTTCCACACAGCAATAATTTCTTAATAGCCCTGCTGCCTGTTCACAAATACTTTATTTTTCAGATGGGGGACCAAGAATTCTCTATTTCTTTCCAGTTTATTTGGTAATTTTTTTGTTATTGCAAAGAATGTCTCCAACAATGTTGTGAGAGGATATGAGAAATACCAAAAAAAATCAAGAACACTGAAAAGCAAAAGGTACATTTGGAGTATTTCCTCATGCTGTGGGGATCCTTACTGTAGCCTCTCTCTAGCACTGAACTGTGTTACATGATGAGTTTTTCCTGTAAAATTAGTTTTACATGGAAATTAAGTTTTACCTGGAAATTGAGATTTACCTGGAAATGGAGTTTTACCTGGAAATTAAGTTTTACCTGGAAATTGAGTTTTACCTGGAAATTGAGTTTTACCTGGAAATTAGTAGACAGAAGTGGTGTGTGTAAGTGGTGTGTGTGAGTGGTTTGCTGACAAGCATGAGAATCTCTGATGGTGCAAGCAGGTTAGGGTTAGGGTCTGTGTCTAAGTGTCTGGGTCAGTGAAAGCAGGTTAGGGTTAGGGTCTGTGTCTAAGTGTCTTGGTCAGTGAAAGCAGGTTAGGGTTAGGGTCTGTGTCTAAGTGTCTTGGTCAGTGAAAGCAGGTTAGGGTTAGGGTCTGTGTCTAAGTGTCTTGGTCAGTGAAAGCAGGTTAGGGTTAGGGTCTGTGTCTAAGTGTCTGGGTCAGTGAAAGCAGGTTAGGGTTAGGGTCTGTGTCTAAGTGTCTTGTTCAGTGAAAGCAGGTTAGGGTTAGGGTCTGTGTCTAAGTGTCTGGGTCAGTGAAAGCAGGTTAGGGTTAGGGTCTGTGTCTAAGTGTCTTGGTCAGTGAAAGCAGGTTAGGGTTAGGGTCTGTGTCTAAGTGTCTTGGTCAGTGAAAGCAGGTTAGGGTTAGGGTCTGTGTCTAAGTGTCTTGGTCAGTGAAAGCAGGTTAGGGTTAGGGTCTGTGTCTAAGTGTCTGGGTCAGTGAAAGCAGGTTAGGGTTAGGGTCTGTGTCTAAGTGTCTTGTTCAGTGAAAGCAGGTTAGGGTTAGGGTCTGTGTCTAAGTGGCTGGGTCAGTGAAAGCAGGTTAGGGTTAGGGTCTGTGTCTAAGTGTCTTGTTCAGTGAAAGCAGGTTAGGGTTAGGGTCTGTGTCTAAGTGTCTGGGTCAGTGAAAGCAGGTTGGGGTTAGGGTCTGTGTCTAAGTGTCTTGGTCAGTGAAAGAGCATGGGATTTATTTTAACAAACCTAACGCAATTTTAAATCTTAGCACTTGTGGTATGGCTTTAGGTTCAGGGGTGAGTCAGAAATCTTTTTGCTATTTTCACTGCAGGAATTATGAGCGCAATAGCTGGCGGTGGCATGAAAGGCTCATTAATAAAGAAATTATAGGTGTGACAAAAGTTGGCCACCCTTTTAATACCGTTGTCTCAAGATAATCTCTCGTTCCATGTTGGGCATATAGCCTACATGAGTCACCGAGTCATCTCATCTCTCGTTCCATGTTGAGCATATAGCCTACATGAGTCACCGAGTCATCTCATCTCTCGTTCCATGTTGGGCATATAGCCTACATGAGTCACCGAGTCATCTCATCTCTCGTTCCATGTTGGACATATAGCCTACATGAGCCACCGAGTCATCTCATCTCTCGTTCCATGTTGGGCATATAGCCTACATGAGTCACAGAGTCATCTCATCTCTCGTTCCATGTTGGGCATATAGCCTACATGAGTCACCGAGTCATCTCATCTCTCGTTCCATGTTGGGCAAATAGCCTACATGAGTCACCGAGTAATCTCATCTCTCGTTCCATGTTGGGCATATAGCCTACATGAGTCTTCGAGTCATCTCATTTCTCGTTCCATGTTGGGCATATAGCCTACATGAGTCACCGAGTCATCTCATCTCTCGTTCCATGTTGGGCATATAGCCTAGTTTGTTCATTAAAATAACAAATCAAATTGATCAGAAATACAGTGTAGACATTGTTAATGTTGTATATGACTATTGTAGCTGGAAACGGCTGATTGTTTAAAATATCTACATAGGTTTACGGAGGCCCATTATCAGCAACCATCACTCTTGTGTGCCAATGGAACGTTGTGTTAGCTAATCCAAGTTTATCATTAGAAAACCCTTTTGCAATTATGTTAGCACAGCTGAAAACTGTTGTGCTGATTAAAGAAGCAATAAAACAGGCCTTCTTTAGACTAGTTGAGTATCTGGAGCATCGGCTTTTGTGGGTTTGATTACAGGCTCAAAATGGCCAGAAACAAAGAGCTTTCTTCTGAAACTCGTCAGTCTATTTTTGTTCTGAGAAACGAAGGCTATTCCATGCGAGAAATTGCCAAGAAACTGAAGATCTCGAACAACGCTGTGTACTACTCCCTTCACAGAACAGAGCAAACAACTGAGAAAGAGGACAAGTACATTAGAGTGTCTAGTTTGAGAAACAGACGCCTCACAAGTCCTCAACTGGCAGCTTCATTAAATAGTCCCCGCAAAACACCAGTCTCAACGTCAACAGTGAAGAGGCGACTCCGGGATGCTGGCCTTCTAGGCAGAGTTGCAAAGAGAAAGCCATATCTTCCTCTGTCCAGTGTCTGTTCTTTTGCCCATCTTAACCTTTTATTTTTATTGGCCAGTTTGAGATATGGCTTTTTTTTCTTTCAAGAAGTAACAATCTCAAAGTCGAGTACATCAGAAGCATAATTAATTTATAGTTTATGAATCTGCATGCCTGGGAGAAAAGGTGTCTTCCTTTCAGTCACATAGTCTCACAGAAGCTATGCCCAAGCCATCGTTTGTCACATCAGACGTGAAAACAACATATCTTGACAGGAAGGACAAAATAAACAACATATCTTGACAGGAAGGACACAATAGACAACATACAGTATATTGACAGGAAGGACACAATAGACAACATACATTATATTGACAGGAAGGACACAATAGACAACATACAGTATATTGACAGGAAGGACACAATAGACAACATACAGTATATTGACAGGAAGGACACAAACAGAAAGCTGTCAGGACTGAGAAAAGAGATCAGTCTTCTTTCCTCTACTTCGTTACCTGATATAGGCTTCAATTGTGCACATGTTGAGACAGACAGAGAGGGAGAGAAAGAGAGAGAGCTAGAGAGAGTGAGTGACATGCAGAGAGAGAGGGCGAGAGAGTGAGTGACATGCAGAGAGAGAGGGCGAGAGAGTGAGTGACATGCAGAGAGAGAGGGAGAGGTAGTGAGTGACATACAGAGAGAGAGGGAGAGAGAGATAAATTGACGTGCATAGCGAGAGAAAGTATAGACAAAAATATACAGAGAGATATAGGTAGAGAGATCATGTAAGACAGGTAGGGAGATAAAGAAAGGGAAATGGAATGAGAGAGAGGGAGAGAGAGAGAGAGAGAGAGAGAGAGAGGGAGGGAGAGAGAGAAAGAGAGAAAGAGAGAAAGAGAGAGAGAGAGAGAGAGGAAGAGAGAGAAAGAGAGGGAGTAAGATAGAGAAAGAGAGGGAGTAAGAGAGAGGCAGAGAGAGAGAGGAAGAGAGAGAGAGGGAGATAGAAAGAGTGGGAGAGAGAGAGGCAGAGAGAGAGAGAGAGAGAGAGAGAGAGAGAGAGAGAGAGAGAGAGAGAGAGAGAGAGAGAGAGAGAGAGAGAGAGAGAGAGAGAGGAAGAGAGAGAGAGGGAGAGAGAAAGAGTGGGAGAGAGAGAGAGAGAGAGAGAGAGAGAGAGAGAGAGAGAGAGAGAGAGGGAGTAAGAGAGAGAGAGAGAGAGAGAGAGAGAGAGAGAGAGAGAGAGAGAGAGAGAAGAGAGAGAAGAGAGAGAGAGAGAGAGAGAGAGAGAGAGAGAGAGAGAGAGAGAGAGAGAGAGAGAGGGGCAGAGAGAGAATACAGTAGTACATCTGACAGTTTTAAAACGTACTACTTATTAAAATATAATCATTACCCTGGAGATTCTGGTGAATAATAGTCTTATGAAAAGTAACATCACTGTAAGCCAGTAGATGTGTTTAGTAACTAGCTGACTGTAGAGCGTTGGCTCACACAGTGAAGCTAATACTAATAGCTCCACCCCCCAATAAATGACAGTGATATATGCACTATGTGAATATGTGTGCTTGTAACTACTATGTCAATACAAAGCTATTTGGCACATAATAACCATTTTTTTTAATTGTGTAAAATGTGACATATTGTAAAATGTTTGAATATAAAAATCACTCAGTAATGCACCTTGTTTTAAGACAAGACACACATCAGATACTATACTGATACTATACTGATACTATACTGCTTACACAACAGGCCCATGTAATCAGTAAAACAGAGAATTCTACTATAGAGGGCTTGCAGTTGCGTCACAAATCACTTAGCAACCACATTAGGTGCCATGTTGGAAGACCAGAGTCAGTCTGGTGGAAGTCCTCCAATCGTCCACATGGCTGGCTGCGTTTTGCTACCATCGGAAACTTCAGGAAACCATTATTGATACATACGGACCATTATTGATACATACAGGCAGTCTCCACCTCTTCTTGCCATGCATTTTGAGTGCTAGGTTTGAAATAACATTTGACGTGTCTGAAATAGAGGCATTTGCTGTAAAAGATCCTGTTTAATTACTACTGTATGGTAATGGCCCTAGAACACACTGTATACTATAATACAAAGCCAGTCACCAAGCCCGCTTTGTTCCAATGGCCCTGGGTATGGGGGGTCCATGCACCCTCATGCTACCCCCTCCACACACCCTCATTCTACCCCCTCCACACACCCTCATGCTACCCCCTCCACGCACCCTCATGCTACCCCCTCCTCGGTCTATTAAGCATTCCAATTCCTATTTAAAATAGGCCCTTGTTATTAATCCCAACCACCCGGAACCCAGCGACCACAACTCACCCTGAAACACATGCGATGACCCCCGTCCCTGCACACTGATTCTAATAAATTAATTGCATCCCAGGTGATTCGACTTTAAGATGGAGGAAAAAGGGAGAGGGTTAACTGCACCCCACAGGCACTACCACAGGCACTACCACAGGCACTACCACAGGCACCCCACAGGCACTACCACAGGCACTACCACAGGCACTACCACAGGCACTACCACAGGCACCCCACAGGCACTACCACAGGCACTACCACAGGCACTACCACAGTCACTACCACAGGCACCCCACAGGCACTACCACAGGCACTACCACAGGCACTACCACAGGCACTACCACAGGCACTACCACAGGCACTACCACAGGCACTACCACAGGCACTAACTACCAAATAGACTGCAGTTAGTTTCTTCAGGGAGAGCAGAGTGCTGCTTTCTAACTACCTCTAACTGCTTCAATGCTGTCCAAGATAAACAAGATTAATTCTTATTTTTTTTCTTTCTCACAAACATTTTCTCTCTGCTTATACTCGTCACTCTGCTACCCACAATATCCTGGTAAAAATTATATCTGGAATGAGACCCCAACATCCTGGTAAAAACTCTATCTGGAATGAGACCACAACATCCTGGTAAAAACTCTATCTGGAATGAGACCACAACATCCTGGTAAAAACTCTATCTGGAATGAGACCACAACATCCTGGTAAAAGCTCTATCTGGAATGAGACCACAACATCCTGGTAAAAATTATATCTGGTAAAAAACAAAAACACAACAAATATATATCTTATCATAAGGATTTAAGATTGTGTGTTATTTAACTACAGAAACGTCCTCATAAAAACAATATTATTGTTTTCTTTATAAATCAGCGATGTCAAAGAAATCTTGATAGAAGAATCAGGGTTTTGTTCAGCATTGCTGTTGTACTGAATAAAACATCTTGACACATTTGATGGCATATCTCATTCATTTGAAGTTGATGGTTTATGGACATTTCTGTCATGTCCTTCCAGGGTTAAACCCTGAATATCTGAAACACTGCTTTCTGAGAGGCAGGGCGTGACGTCTGCCGCTGCTATCTCAGTAATCTGCTTGCTTGTGAATGTTTGCCACAATTTTCCTATGAATAATTTTTAAATAATGATAACTATCAACAACCTTTCTCAGAAAGCAAATTATTCACTACAAGTTGGAATTGTAGTTTGAGTTGACTATTACCTAACTTTCGTAGACATTTAAACAAACGTGCTTTGGGCATAAGCATACTGTTCAGTTGTCTAGTGCAGCAAGCTCTAGCTTATCAATGCTTGCCTCAAATGTTCAAAGCAGAAGTCTTTAATATGGATGTTATACAGAGAGTTCACTTAAAGATGGTCAAATAAACATTTCTCCAGGAGGTGACCTTGGTAAAACAAGCCAAAATATGTTGTAAAGTTTTCTTAAGGATTAATTCAACATGGAAAGCCTATGTTATGGATTCCCAGCTTCATATTCTATTGAGTTAGCTATTCCAAATATTACATTGTTTATTTAAACACACTTTTTACCCTCTCTTTGAAAGGGTTCTCTCATTTTCATGTTTGCTCTTTCAATAAATGGAAGGTATGAAGGCGTTGTTTTGTCCAACAACAACCTTTGAAAAGTTTGATGGAAGAGCTGCTTCCCAGTGGTGTACACAACATTATTTTAAACAGCTTTGTCCATTGGATTAACCCTGAATGTCTGTAAAAACCCTTCTCTGGCATGTGTATGTTGTCTACCTCTCTAACATAACAGCTGTTGAAGATTGTCCCTCTCCATGGGTCATACTTCATATACAGTACAGTGACCATTTGACACGTTTGATCTCTTTCCACTTCCTATTTAAATATCCCTCAGTAATATACACACATGCTTAGCCTACATTATTCTGGCGTGTGCATGTGTAGACATATTTGTTTTAGCAGTAGCCCTCTCTAAAGCACTGAACATGGATAGCTGCCATCTTGTCTGCTCACCTACTATCTGTGAGTCTGCAAAGCCCATCTGATGAACTGATAATCTCATGGCTGTGTACATGGGCACACTTCCTTGGGAACCTCTCCACGTAAATTACTGCTTGATGGGGACTCTGAAATGGTGTTGCCACATGACAGAGTTCCAGGTTAGGATGAGCCGGGCCTAACAAAGCAGGAACAAGCATTTCCCATATACTTTTTTTCTCACTACCTCATAATAGAAGGCGTGTCTTACAAACGGATTAGCGAATGGGCTGGAAGGACTTAAGTTTTCTTTCTTCCCATCCCATTTCCTGGACGGTAATTAAGTCGGCGCAAATCTTTTATTCCTTTTTTGGCGTCTGGCTTGAGGCCTTAGTGGCTTGGCCTGGCTGTGCAGACGTGTTGAATGATGTTGGAGACTCCGTGTTGGCAGAGGGGCGGCTGTCCAAGCAGCAACTCTAAATATGGGATATTGAGCACCACATGATGCAAGTATAACACTTTCTCAAACCTGAAGCGGTGTTCTCTTGGTTTCAGGAGTCAGACAAACCTCATGCCGTGTTCTCTTGGTTTCAGGAGTCAGACAAACCTCATGCCGTGTTCTCTTGGTTTCAGGAGTCAGACAAACCTCATGCCGTGTTCTCTTGGTTTCAGGAGTCAGACAAACCTCAAGCCGTGTTTTCTTGGTTTCAGGAGTCAGACAAACCTCAAGCCGTGTTTTCTTGGTTTCAGGAGTCAGACAAACCTCAAGCCGTGTTTTCTTGGTTTCAGGAGTCAGACAAACCTCATGCCGTGTTTTCTTGGTTTCAGGAGTCAGACAAACCTCATGCCGTGTTTTCTTGGTTTCAGGAGTCAGACAAACCTCATGCCGTGTTTTCTTGGTTTCAGGAGTCAGACAAACCTCAAGCCGTGTTTTCTTTGTTTCAGGAGTCAGACAAACCTCAAGCCGTGTTCTCTTGGTTTCAGGAGTCAGACAAACCTCAAGCCGTGTTTTCTTGGTTTCAGGAGTCAGACAAACCTCAAGCCGTGTTTTCTTGGTTTCAGGAGTCAGACAAACCTCAAGCCGTGTTCTCTTGGTTTTAGGAGTCAGACAAACCTCAAGCCATGTTTTCTTGGTTTCAGGAGTCAGACAAACCTCAAGCCGTGTTTTCTTGGTTTCAGGAGTCAGATAACCCTGAATGAAAAGCAACTGAAACATTTTATTATTACTTCAGTATGAGTCCTATGTTAAAGTCATCAAAATCATGACTGATAGTATGACAAATTGAAATGGAGGTGCACCCTTTCAGATATAGCAGAATGTAGAAACAAAGTGGGATGATGTGACATCGTAGTTCTGTAACTTCGAGGAGATAATGTCAGATGTTTTCAGATAGACACCATAACAGTTCTGACTGTAAGTTTGGTACCATTTGGGCAGCAGAGTGAAAGCAGGTGGAGTGGAGAGGGAAATTAAGACATAAGGGTCCATGACTGATTGGTTGGTGTAAGATCACTTTCACCATCTGAATTGGAGCTGAAAGGTAACACTCATGCACCCACAAATAAGCATTCTGCAGACAACTTGTGTGGCAGCAATGTGAGGGGGGGGTAGAGCGGGCACAGAACCCAAAACCCAAGGAACCCCAGCTCCTCTCTACATTGGAATCTAAACCCCTTGAGACACATGAGAGAAAAATATTGAGCGACTTGAGACACTGAGCTTGAGACAAGTAGGGGTCTAGTAAAAATATAATTTAGAAGGTTAGAAAGCCGTTTCCTGTCTCCTTTACACACACACACATAGCAACAGCCACAGCTTTTTATCCAACGTGGAACACACGGTTTGAAATTACAGTGGGGCTTGTCACATATTTTTCGCTTATATTTTATGGAGCGTGGGTAACCCTCTCTCCAACCCTATTCCAAGACACTAGTATGGGTAACCCTCTCTCCAACCCTACTCCAAGACGCTAGCATGGGTAACCCTCTCTCCAACCCTACTCCAAGACGCTAGCATGGGTAACCCTCTCTCCAACCCTACTCCAAGACACTAGCGTGGGTAACCCTCTCTCCAACCCTACTCCAAGACACTAGCGTGGGTAACCCTCTCTCCAAACCTTCTCCAAGACGCTAGCATGGTTAACCCTCTCTCCAAACCTTCTCCAAGACGCTAGCATGGGTAACCCTCTCTCCAACCCTACTCCAAGATACTAGCATGGGTAACCCTCTCTCCAAACCTTCTCCAAGACGCTAGCATGGGTAACCCTCTCTCCAACCCTACTCCAAGATACTAGCATGGGTAACCCTCTCTCCAACCCTAATCCATGACTCTCGTGCTCCACCCTGGACTCCCAGAGTGAGGAGTATCTTGGAGTGAGGTGTATCTTGGAGTTAGGTGTATCTTGGAGTGAGGTGTATCTTGGAGTGAGGAGTATCTTGGAGTGAGGTGTATCTTGGAGTGAGGAGTATCCCGGACTGGAGGACTGAAGAACACTCCCGACCTCTGACCTACTACTGTGTGGCTTTTACTGTCTGCTCTCTCGCACTGAAGGTTTTTCACCTTCAGAGCCTTAAACCCTACTTTATACCTTATGCTGGGTTACATGTGAACGCTGAGCAAAAGTTCTTCTTCACACCCTTGACTCACAGGGAAAGGAGACATAGATGGACTAAAGATGCTGGATTTGTTCTGCTGCTAATCCTAAGAAGCTACAAAATGAACTTTGGTGACTCAAGTGGCCGAGTGTATAAGAAGTGTGTTGGAAACATGGTGGTTCTAGGTGGTGTGTACTGTACATCACTGTGAGCATAGTGATACTCAGAGAGGAAACAGATGGTGTTCTTATTATGCACTGGATAATAACATGGTTATCTGTCCCTACCATGTAACTGTCTGCACTGGATAATAACATGGTCATCTGTCCCCATCATATAACTGTCTGCACTGGAAAATAACATGCTTATCTGTCCCCACCATATAACTGTTTGCACTGGATAATAACATGGTTATCTGTCCCGACCATGGAACTGTCTGCATTGGATAATGACATGGTTATCTGTCCCCACCATGGAACTGTCTGCACTGGAAAACAACATGGTTATCTGTCCCCACCATGGAACTCTATGCACTGAATAATAACATGGTTATCTGTCCCAACCATGGAACCGTCTGCACTGGATAATAACATGGTTATCTGTCCCCACCATGGAACCGTCTGCACTGGATAATAACATGGTTATCTGTCCCCACCATGGAACCATCTGCACTGGATAATAACATGGTTATCTGTCCCCACCATGTAACTGTCTGCACTGGATAATAACATGGTTATCTGTCCCCACTATGGAACTGTCTGCACTGGATAACAACATGGTTATCTGTCCCCACCATGTAACTGTCTGCTTTGCCTATTTGCTTTCCAGTGGAGTGGATTGAAGTTATGAAACAGGGCTATGCACTGCTTTCATTGGCTGTTCAGGGTTTCATGTAAAATTCTTCACAGCGTGAAAAGGTTCCCAGTCAAAAATTGCAGCACGTCTGTGTGGATGAATGACCTCCTGCAGATGTTTCTCTCACACACCTTCACCCTTTATTTAGCTAGCTAACTAGCATAATTATCTGTAAACTGGTCAAGATGGCTCGTTCTCAGAGGTGTACAGTTTTAACTTGTTTGTATGGCTAGCTAACTTACTAACTAACAAATGTATGCACTGTCAATCAGAAAACGTAGTGCCCAAGTCTTTACAATCACAAAAAATGTCTTTCCACATCAACCCTTGACACTCGAGTCCAGGTATTTGTATGCTTCTGATTGGTCAGAGTCAATGCTCCTGGCCAGCATTGATTGGCAGTTGTCTGACGCAAATGCACAAGCCCACAGAATAGTTTTTCGAGGTTGAGGGAGGGTGTGAGAGAGCTCAGCCATCCACATAAAGAGACACAGATGCAATTATTGAACAGGGAACATTTTCACACTGAGAATCACAGGGGATCCATCAAACATTTCACACTGGGGAGATGTTTACATGACACAGGGGATACATCAAACATTTCACGCTGGGGAGATGTTTACATGACACAGGGGATACATCAAACATTTCACGCTGGGGAGATGTTTACATGACACAGGGGATCCATCAAAAATTTCACGATGGGGAGATGTTTACATGACACAGGGGATCCATCAAACCTTTCACGATGGGGAGACGTTTACATGACACAGGGGATCCATCAAACATTTCACGCTGGGGAGAAGTTTACATGACACAGGGGATCCATCAAACATTTCACGCTGGGGAGAAGTTTACATGACACAGGGGATCCATCAAACATTTCACGCTGGGGAGAAGTTTACATGACACAGGGGATCCATCAAACATTTCACGCTGGGGAGATGTTTACATGACACAGGGGATCCATCAAACATTTCACGCTGGGGAGATGTTTACATGACACAGGGAATTCATCAAACATTTCACGCTGGGGAGATGTTTACCTGACACAGGGGATCCATCAAACATTTCACGCTGGGGAGATGTTTACCTGACACAGGGGATCCATCAGCCACAGAGAGCTCTAAACATCTGCCAGAGGAGAGGGAAACATGGCAGTGAATACAGTCCATCTGTTCCGAGGGGCAAAAATGAAACCATCTGCCTTTGAATATTTAAAGTACACATCCATTCAGCAGAACAACTGCACACAATGAATCTCTCTTTGTCTCCCTCGCTCAAACACATGCACATAGACGCACGTACACCCTATCTTACTTTTGTTTTATGTATGGGGTTCAAGGACATTCAGACTACAGTCCAGGGGGCAGGAACGTATAGATGATTTAAACATTCATACCAAGATCTTATAATACACAAGTTTGTAGAGACATGTTTATTAACCAAGTTTCCACAAAAGATATGTGCAACAAATAAAATCTGTTTAAAATGTATTTATTTCATTTTAGATAAAAACATTGATGTTTCTGCCCACAAAGTCTCAATTGGAATGCATTCAAATTACATGAATATTCACCAACATAAGTATGAGAACCACAATAACACAAGTATGAGAACCACAATAACACAAGTATGAGCACCACAATAACACAAGTATGAGTACCACAATAACACAAGTATGAGCACCACAATAACACAAGTATGAGCACCACAATAACACAAGTATGAGCACCACAATAACACAAGTATGAGAACCACAATAACACAAGTATGAGCACCACAGTAAGATAAGTATGAGAACCACAATAACACAAGTATGAACACCACAGTAAGATAAGTATGAGCACCACAATAGCACAAGTATGAGCACCACAATAACACAAGTATGAACACCACAATAACACAAGTATGAACACCACAGTAAGATAAGCATGAACACCACAGTAAGATAAGTATGAACACCACAGTAAGATAAGTATGAACACCACAACAGTGAACAATGAACAAATGCTGCTGAATTCAATATAAGTTAAAGTTTAAATCCTTAAAGGTGAAACTGCCACATTCGTTTGAAATATTACAACAACAAAATGTGAAAACAGAATCACAGAGATGACAATATAAGGCAATACACTGTTAGAAAAAGGCTTCCAAACGGGTTATTTCCAGAAAGATAGGTCCAAGAACCATTTTCATCTGAAGAAACGTTTTTGGAAGAAAGGTTTCTTTGGGAGATAAGAAGGATTCTTTGAAAGGCAGAGTAAGCTTTTTTCTTCTGAATCTGAATAAGCTTTTTTATTGTAATTTTATTATTAATTGTAAATAGTGTTTACCTCAGTGTTTTAAACTGTACCTATATGGTCATATGTTTGCATGTATCTGGTATTCCCTTAATCATTTTGCATATATAGTACTGACATACAGTAGATTATATGCAGTTCCTTGCAAAACCCTTCATCCCCATAGGAGGTTTCCTAATTTGTTGCATTACAACCTGTAATTGAAATATATTTTGATTTGGATTTCATGTAATGGACATACACAAAATAGTACAAAAACAGAAAAGTGGTGTGTGCATACTGTATGTTTTCACCCCCTTTACTATGAAGTCTATAAATAAGATCTGGTGCAACCAATTACCTTCAGAAGTCACATAAGTAGTTAAATAAAGTCCACCTGTGTGCAATCTAAGTGTCACATGATCTGTTACATTATCTCAGTATATTTACACCTATTCTGAAAGGCCCCAGAGTCTGCAACACCACCAAGCAAGCGGCACCATGAAGACCAAGGAGCTCTCCAAACAGGTCAGGGGCAAAGTAGTGGAGAAGTACAGATCAGGGTTGGGTTATAAAAAAAAAAATCCATTATTAAAAAATGGAAAGAACATGGCACCACAACAAACCTGCCAAGAGAGGGCCGCCCACCAAAACTCAGGGACTAGGCAAGGAGGGCATTAATCAGAGAAGCAACAAAGAGACCAAAGATAACCCTGAAGGAGCTGCAAAGCTCCACAGCGGAGATTGGAGTATCTGTCCATAGGACCACTTTAAGCCGTACACTCCACAGAGCTGGGCTTTATGAAAGAGTGGCCAGAAAAAAGCCATTGGTTAAAGAAAAAAATAAGCAAACACGTTTGGTGTTCGCTAAAAGGCATGTGGGAGATTCACCAAACATATGGAAGAAGGTACTCTGGTCAGATGAGACTAAAATTTAGCTTTTTGGCCATTAAGGAAAATGCTTTGTCTGGCCCAAACCCAACACCTCTCATCACCCTGAGAACACCATCCTCACAGTGAAGCATGGTGGTGGCAGCATCGGCAGGGACTGGGAATCTGGTCAGAATTGAAGGAATGATGCATGATGCTAAATACAGGAACATTCTTGAGGGAAACCTGTTTCAGTCTTCCAGAGATTTGAGACTGGGACGGAGGTTCACCTTCCAGCAGGACAATGACTCTAAGCATACTGCTAAAGCAACACTCGAGGGGTTTAAGGGGAAACTTTTAAATGTCTTGGAATGGCCTAGTCAAAGCCCAGACCTCAATCCAATTGAGAAACTGTGGTATGACTTAAAGATTGCTGAACACCAGCGGAACCCATCCAACTTGAAGGAGCTGGAGCAGCTTTGCCTTGAAGAATGGGCAAAAATCCCAGTGGCTAGATGTGCCAAGATTATAGAGACATTCCCCAAGAGACTTGCAGCTGTAATTGCTGCAAATGGTGGCTCTACAAAGTAGGGAGGGGGGGGGTTGTTATGGTTCTTATGAAGGACCCGAGGCGCTGAGCAGTGGAATGCAGACATTCCTATTATTAGTGATAAAACAACAAAACAAAGGAGAGAACGAAACCAGGAACTGATGTGCGACATGAACAAACAAAGAACCAATCACAGGCGGGCACAATAATGAGCTTAAATAGGATCCTCAATTAGAGACAACGTTTGGGAGCTGCCTCTAATTGGGGACAAACACAAAAACCCAAAACATAGATGTGCCTAGACAACCCTACTGTCAAGCCCTGACCGTAACCTCCAGACACCATAGAGATGCCTAGAGATCTTACTCTAGTCAGGATCTGACAGTGGTAGGCATGTTGTGTAAATCAAATGATACAAACCCCCCCAAAAACTATTTTAATTACAGGTTGTAAGGCAACCAAATAGGAAAAATGCCAAGGGGGATGAATACTGTTGCAAGCCACTGTATTTGGCATGATTTCTGGCTTTCAAATGTGATTTTCTCTGTGGTTTTATTGTGCAGAGAGTAGGAGAATGGAAGAAAGTATAATTGTACCAGCAGTGTATGGTACACAGCAAAAACGTTTTTTTCAGTGTAACATTTATAGTGTTGATTCAGAAATAACATGTACTTAACAATCAGTGGTATAATATGAGTTTAGTCTGATTGTGTCATTTTTAAAACATTCAAAACTACGTCCATTATCATATTTCCCAGCATGCTCTATTGCAGGCAGATTTTCAGAATTGTTTGTTTCAATATCTGTGTTTTTGCATGTACAATGATTGGTTGATTCATCTTATGATACAAAAAGATAAATAACATACATTAGTCTCAACTAATCCAATCTGTTAGTACCTGTCTCATCATTCAATCTTCCCTGTCATCAAGGCAAAGGGTGGCTACTTTGAAGAATCTCAAATATAAAATATGTTTTTATTTGTTTAACACTTGTTTGGTTACTACATGATTCCATATGTGTTATTTCAGAATTTTGATGTCTTCACTATTATTATACAATGTAGCAAATAGTAAAAATAAAGAAAAACCCTTGAATGAGTAGGTGTGTCCAAACGTTTGACTGGTACTGTATGTAATGTATTGTCATAAAGATATTTTAAAGGCTAATAAGTCTGGTGTAACTGTTCATAGAGGGTTCTAGGAAGAACCCTTCAAAGATAAAATGGGTCTCGGTAGAACCCTTCATAGACGGTTCTAGGAAAGAACCATTAGACATTCAACACTTACCCTGCGAGGTCCGGAGCCTGCTGGTCTCTGTTCTACCTGATCATTAATTGCACCCACCTGGTGTTCTAGGAACTGGCTTCGAGGGCCAGATTTGAGTTTGGGGGCTTTAGATTATAAAAGGGTTCTAGGTAGAACCATTTACAAGGGGTTGTATGAAGAACTCTACACAGAGGGGTGTAGGTAGAACCCTCTGCCTGTATGGTTCCACTTAGCAGGTTTCTTTCTAAGAGTGTATGTACTAAGCTCATTACATTTACATATATGCTGTATGGTTTCTATAAAGCTGGTCATAAACCAAACAGAATTCTAACTCATCTCGTCTCCATCATGGTTACTGTGAATAAACATGAGGTTTGGCCTCTATCTGTGACAAAGAGGGGCTTCCTTTTGGACGTGAATGGATGACATCAGTTTGACTCAGGCTCCCAGGGTTAATTCTGTTGTCAACACGCGTGGGCAGACAGAGACAAACGACGCCAAAGAAGCCATGTATTGTCTCAGATGTAGACCTTGTGACAGGGGGTTACGCATACCCTGCACTTTATAGGCCCAGAGGGTTATGGCATATCCCTCTGCCTGTGGGGAAATCATTTTATAGTACTGAATGTATCAAGTATATCAAAGTCCTTATTCTGGCTCCTGCTGTCCAGAGGTTGAAATAAAATACTAATTTGTGGGTAGAGTTCTCACATTTATACTTGATTTGAGATGAAAAGGAAGGAGTTTTAATGCAATTACCACAAAATGAACCAGCACATTGTCATGCTTTGCAAACGGTTGAGAAATCTTGTCATTGATAGAGAACTGCTCACCCAATGCATTTAAATAATTGTTTGATTTGTTATGTTGATCACATTGAGGCTTTTCCATTGGCTGTAAGACACATTGGTCCTGTGTAACTTGTCAGTGTTGGATTAGTTTGCCACAATATAAAAGGATATAAATTAGACGAAGTGGTGCCTGTTTGATTTGGGACCCCTAACAATGCATGGCTGACTGCCATGTATCTGTTTGATTTGGGACCCCTAACAATGCATGGCTGACTGCCATGTATCTGTTTGATTTGGGACCCCTAACAATGCATGGCTGACTGCCATGTATCTGTTTGATTTGGGACCCCTAACAATGCATGGTTGACTGCCATTTATCTGTTTGATTTGGGACCCCTAACAATGCATGGTTGACTGCCATTTATCTTCACTTGTTCACTTCTCTTCATGGACTTCAAAAGGCAATGACTGGTATAAATGAACTCCCTCAAACCCATGGCAATGCTCGTTTGGTGGGTAGTGAACGAGTGCACACTTCAGGAGGAAGGAGAGTTTATTGGGACACTTTTCTACTGCGTTCAAATCCTTTTGGATTCACATAGAACTATCAATATATATAGACTCTATATTAAAGAGTATAGACAACATATTGATGAACAGTTATAACATTCAGCATCATGGTCCCTATTAGGACTGTGACGATACCAGTATTGCAATAGTTTTTTCCATGGCATAAATAAACAATGAAGCAGACCAAACACTTTGGTCCTTTAAAAACCTGCTATATGTACAATATTGTGTGTTATAGCTTAGAAAATAAATAAATGTGACTCTGGATGACAACATAGTAGGGCTGTTTTCATAAAGACGTTAAATATGCTTCATGTTTTGTTTCCTTGCCATGATACTAGTATAGTCCCGGCCCTATCTGATATGTAGCCTCTCTTTTACCCCAGCCTGTCGGAGGCCATAGGTAGTGTAATAAGGTGTTGATAAACATGTTCTGTGTTATTACATGACGTAAAGTAGTGCTCAGTGCCACAACCTGTGAGATTACTGTTCTCGTAAAGGATGGGAATGTGAATGGATGGGGTAATTAATTAAGCCAAGACATTAAAAAACAAACGGTCTACAAAGGGAGCCTGTCTCCCAAGGACCTCCACTTGTGAATAGTTTTGGAACAATTACCAGTACCCCCTCCAATGGCCCAAATGTAATGATTTTTCACCGAAAATTGTGTTTAAAGCCCAGCTGACATGGTGTACATTATAACATAATTTGAAATTAAAACTGTTCCCTCCAATGTAAATAGAGTTGTGGAGAGGCAGACCATGTGGCTTTTCTACTTCTTGGGTTTTCCCTTTAGATGTCAAGAGAGAGCTTCAAAAGGAAAACATCAGGCAGGTTAAAAGGAAAAGCACAGTATTTCAACCAAAAGCTTTCGAAGAAAATATAGTCAATATTCTTAAATTGTGGAGGGTTTAAGAAGTTTGAAGTGACACTACAGTTTATAGGATACCTCAATAAACTTCACAGAACAATTTTTACTAGATTCCGGGTAAGCTTAGATACACTGTGGGTTTCTCCATCTGTGTTTGTGTTGATACAGTTAGTCATATGTTTAGCAAAAATTAAGTAAATGCAGCACAGTGAAGATGTTATTATTGACTTTGGCTTCAAACATGATTTTTCATAGTGTGACTTTTTTCCAAATTCCACCTTCTTCGTAGCAAGACTAAACCAAACCAGCGCTGCCTTCAACCAGATTTACAAAACAAAAAGTGTAAAATGATACAATTAATGCAATGTTAAATCATCAGCTTAGATTTTTTCCTAAATCAGAGATTTATTGTGTTGAATATTATTATTTTTAATTGATTTCAACTAATGTGTCTGTTTGGGATAATTCCCTACAACTGCAAACATTTGGCTCGTAAAACATAGATGGTACAATGCACACAAGATAAGGGTTGTGTTCATTAGGCACCAAACAAACCCAAAAAACTGTCAATTAGGGAGTTGTCCAATAACAAACGAACATGTTCGCTTTCCATTGCAAATAATTTATAACGTTTTCTGTTGTGTACCCTAATGAAGGTGAAGTACCAATGACCTCACAGCTCAAAGTAGGTTAAGGAACAGGTGCCTGCTGTAATATAACGCTACTCCCTGTGCCAATGGCTCCTCGGGAATGGGTCTTTAAAAAGACGCTCGGTACAGTGTGTTCTCAATAGCCTGGTGTGACCTGGTAAAAAGCCTGCACTTCATGGCTGTCACTTCAGGGGCCCTCCCAGGGGACACAGCGTAATTACGAGAGCAAGGGCCCTGGGGCCACATCAAATCCACTCTGAGCACTCTGAGCCGCCCACTAATCACAAATCACACACCAGCGGCACTGGAGGTGGCTTCCCTCAGAAACTGAACCAAAAACCTTTTAACAGGAAAAAGGTCAGGTTGGAAGATGGGAGAAACTTGGGAGTCAGGTTTAGTGTGTGTGTGTGTGTTGTGTTGTGTTGTGTGTGTGTGTGCGTGGGTGTGTGTGTGTGTGTTTGTGTGTGTGTGTGTGTGTGTGTGTGTGTGTGGTGCAATCCCAGCACAGTTTTGAAAGGAAACCCAGCTGTGATTTCTTTGACAGGGAATTTTGTTGTTGACTATAAGTCATCACAGGTCAAAGTTGAGCAATGAGCTGATTCAAATGGCACTTGGGTGATGGTGCTATTCTGTTGAATGTTCTACTCTGTTGATGGTGCTATTCTGTTGAATGTTCTACTCTGTTGATGGTGCTATTCTGTTGAATGTTCTACTCTGTTGATGGTGCTATTCTGTAGCCATAGTAATGTATATTATGGTTAAAGATGTATTACTGACCCATGTTATGTGTAAAACGAAAGAAATGTATAAAATAATATGCCATTCTTGAGTATATGAATTCAAAACTCTAAATAGTAACGACAAAAACACGACGAAATCTGCATTTCATACATGTTCTGCAAAGAATACAGCAATACAGTCATATTCAATACAGTCAGTGCATACCATATTTATATTCAATACAGTCAGCGCATACCATATTTATATTCAATACAGTCAGCGCATACCGTATTCATATTCAATACAGTCAGCGCAAACCATATTCATATTCAATACAGTCAGCGCATACCGTATTCATATTCAATACAGTCAGCGCAAACCATATTCATATTCAATACAGTCAGTGCATACCGTATTCATATTCAATACAGTCAGCGCATACCATATTCATATTCAATACAGTCGGTGCATACCGTATTCATATTCAATACAGTCAGTGCATACCATATTTATATTCAATACAGTCAGTGCAAACCATATTCATATTCAATACAGTCGGTGCATACCGTATTCATATTCAATACAGTCAGCGCATACCATATTCATATTCAATACAGTCAGCACAAACCATATTCATATTCAATACAGTCGGTGCATACCGTATTCATATTCAATACAGTCAGCGCATACCATATTCATATTCAATACAGTCAGCGCATTCCATATTCATATTCAATACAGTCGGTGCATACCATATTCATATTCAATACAGTCAGTGCATACCATATTCATATTCAATACAGTCAGTGCATACCATATTCATATTCAATACAGTCAGCGCATATCATATTCATATTCAATACAGTCAGCGCATACCATATTCATATTCAATACAGTCAGCGCATACCATATTCATATTCAATACAGTCAGCGCATACCATATTCATATTCAATACAGTCAGTGCATACCATATTCATATTCAATACAGTCAGTGCATACCATATTCATATTCAATACAGTCAGCGCATACCATATTCATATTCAATACAGTCAGCGCATACCATATTCATATTCAATACAGTCAGCGCATACCATATTCATATTCAATACAGTCAGCGCATACCATATTCATATTCAATACAGTCAGCGCATACCATATTCATCTAAATATAGATATACCAAAATACAGCAAACTACTGCTGAAAGACATAAAACAACAAATATTACACAAACATTGACAAAAGAATAAACTACTTTCAGCAGTCTCTTGTTCCACAATCACTAGAGGAAACCTGGCGAAGGCCTTGATCAGTCAGTGTTTTCTCCCTCTCTGTTTATCTTTGCTGTTCTCTCTCTTGTGCCGTGTTCGTCTGGAACTCACCATTATAATTGAGCATTGGAATCAAATAATTATCTCAACCACAGAGCATTTAATCCAAGATAGCTACAGTTACAACTTAATTTGCTGCTTTGTCATTAAGAGACAGACATTTCAGTTTAATTAATGCCGAGTAGAAAGGCACTAGGCATGTCGAGTGTTCCAGTCTGTCTGCTCAGACTTCTGCAGTGGAGGGTGTTGGAGAGAATGAGCAGAATCAATGTGACTATTTCTAAAAAGCAGTAAACTAAAGACTATTCCTGTAAAGCAGTAAACTAAAGACTATTCATGTAAAGCAGTAAACTAAAGACTATTCATGTAAAGCAGTAAACTATAGACTATTCATGTAAAGCAGTAAACTATAGACTATTCCTGTAAAGCAGTAAACTATAGACTATTCATGTAAAGCAGTAAACTAAAGACTATTCCTGTAAAGCAGTAAACTAAAGACTGTTCCTGTAAAGCAGTAAACTATAGACTATTCATGTAAAACAGTAAACTAAAGACTATTCATGTA
>CM042414.1:3165179-3237679 GCA_023634145.1 Thymallus thymallus
CTGATGGGAGTCATTTTATTTCTGATGGGAGTCATTTTATTTCTGTTGGAGTCATTTTATTTCTTTTCGGAGTCATTTTATTTCTGATGGGAGTCATTTTTATTTCTGTTAGGAGTCATTTTATTTCTTTTGGGAGTCATTTTATTTCTGTTGGGAGTCATTTTATTTCTGTTGGGAGTCATTTTATTTCTGATGGGAGTCATTTTATTTCTGTTGGGAGTCATTTTATTTCTTTTGGGAGTCATTTTATTTCTGATGGGAGTAATTTTATTTCTGTTGGGAGTCATTTTATTTCTGTTGGGAGTCATTTTATTTCTGTTGGGAGTCATTTTATTTCTGTTGGGAGTCATTTTATTTCTGATGGGAGTCATTTTATTTCTGTTGGGAGTCATTTTATTTCTGTTGGGAGTCATTTTATTTCTGATGGGAGTCATTTTATTTCTGTTGGGAGTCATTTTATTTCAGATGGGAGTCATTTTATTTCAGATGGGAGTCATTTTACTTCTGATGGGAGTCATTTTATTTCTTTTGGGAGTCATTTTATTTCTGATGGGAGTCATTTTATTTCTGTTGGGAGTCATTTTATTTCTGTTGGGAGTCATTTTATTTCTGATGGGAGTCATTTTATTTCTGATGGGAGTCATTTTATTTCTGATGGGAGTCATTTTATTTCTGATGGGAGTCATTTTATTTCTGTTCGGAGTCATTTTATTTCTGATGGGAGTCATTTTATTTCTTTTGGGAGTCATTTTATTTCTGATGGGAGTAATTTTATTTCTGATGGGAGTCATTTTATTTCTGATGGGAGTCATTTTATTTCAGATGGGAGTCATTTTATTTCTGATGGGAGTCATTTTATTTCTGATGGGAGTCATTTTATTTCTGTTCGGAGTCATTTTATTTCTGATGGGAGTCATTTTATTTCTTTCGGGAGTCATTTTATTTCTGATGGGAGTCATTTTATTTCTGTTGAGAGTCATTTTATTTCTGATGGGAGTCGTTTTATTTCTGTTGGGAGTCATTTTATTTCTGATGGGAGTCATTTTATTTCTGATGGGAGTCGTTTTATTGCGATCATGTTTTTTTTTCTCCCACTTAATCCGCCTCTTGATTTCCATCATTTCACATGGCTGTTTACTGTGGTACTCTGTCGTGTATGTCTGCTCAATTCATATGAAGTCGCTCCTCACCTTGCGCTGTAAGGGAGCCTAACATGTGCACATGGCATACGCTCCGTCCAAAAATATCCTTTCCTAGACTTTATTGATAATTTCTCAGACAATTATTATTAATAAGTCAAGTGTATTATGGGTTGGAACTTCAGTACCCGGGATCCCGGGAAACAGAACTAAAAGCCCTGACAAGGTGATTTGAGTGGAATTGATGTTGCTGCTGATAGCATGTCAGCTGTCGCAGCAGGGCAGTAGATCATATTACCTTATTGACGATAAACAGAGATCTGGAGCAGGAAGCCAACAGTGAGAGAGTTAGCGACGTCTGAGTCATTCCACAGGATCCTTAAAATGAATCTGGTACAGTTTACTGTGATTTGAAATTAATTCTGTTTTTTTTTTTTTTGTCAGCTGAGAAGAATCTTCAGTCATTTTGATCTATGATGTCCTGGATGAATTCTCCCTTGAACTATCAAGGATCAATGTTTGTTGCCCAAACCACTTTCAGCCAATTCCATTCAAAATGTTTTTTCACAGAGAAACAAAGGCAACACCCTGCCATGCAGTAAATAACCACCAGTTCACGGCCATGTTTGTGAATAACCACACACCAGTTCACGGCCATGTTTCTGAATAACCTCACACCAGTTTACGGCCATGTTTCTGAATAACCACACACCAGTTTACGGCCATGTTTCTGAATAACCTCACACCAGTTTACGGCCATGTTTCTGAATAACCACACACCAGTTTACGGCCATGTTTCTGAATAACCTCACACCAGTTTACGGCCATGTTTCTGAATAACCTCACACCAGTTTACGGCCATGTTTCTGAATAACCACACACCAGTTTACGGCCATGTTTCTGAATAACCACACACCAGTTCACGGCCATGTTTCTGAATAACCACACACCAGTTCACGGCCATGTTTCTGAATAACCACACACCAGTTCACGGCCATGTTTCTGAATAACCACACACCAGTTTACGGCCATGTTTCTGAATAACCTCACACCAGTTTACGGCCACGTTTCTGAATAACCACACATAAATGGAGGCAAATGTATTCACGCCACATTGTGAAAAAACAAGCTATTCTTGACATTGACCTCTTGTTCTGTAAGAACTGTGCCTCTTTTATACTGCTGAGAACTTGGGAGTCGTGATCTTGACACGGAGCAGAGAACTCTGTTGTAGTTCACGTAGACGTTACACATTGTAAAAGAGAAAGAAACAGCAGCTGGTTCTAATTCACATGAAAACCCGAGGTGAATGTTGTTTACATTGCTATCCGCACATATCAGTGACACAAGTGAAAAATAGTTTGGTACAAAACATTTAGAAACGGGTCTTTCCGAGGAAAAAAAAAAACTGCTCTAGTTGTTTAGAAACGGCTTTGAGAAATGGCTTGTGAGATTCCTGCAGACATAACAGGATTTTATGACAAGGCCTAGCCTATGAAACTGTCCCAGCTTGACATTCTCCAGTGAGGCCAACTGCAGAGTCTTCCAGTTTTTTTTTCTTCATATTTGTGTCATACTGAAGTTCACCCTGTTCTCTCACCCTGTTGTTATTATCTATGAGGGACAGCCACTGTACTGCAGTGCAGCTCTAACAGGGTTACTTGTTCCCAGAGAAAGTCATACATCTCTATATATTTTATTTAACCTTTATTTAACTAGGCAAGTCAGTTAAGAACAAATTCCTATTTACAATGACAGCCTACCTACAGGGTCAGACCCTGGAGCAAATTAGGGTTAAGTGCCTTGCTCAAGGACACATTGACAGGTTTTTCACCTTGCCGGCTCAGGTATTCAAACCATCGACCTTTCGGTTACTGGCCCAACACTCGCCGTTCAAGAGCACCACTGTGAGGTCACCACTGTAAGGTCACCACTGTGAGATCACCACTTTGAGGTCACCACTGTGAGGTCACCACTGTAAGGTCACCATGGATTCAGGCAGGTAACCATGGATTCAATAGAGTGACAAAGGCATTACTTGACCTTCCCATGAGGCCAGGATTACAGGCCTTGATGATTCGGACTATGATAGATATCCTTGAGCTGAGAAGGGTTTATACTGGATATTTGCTCAATAACCCTTTGCTAACAAGTGTATAAATAAAGCATCTCCATTCAATTCAACACATTTAGATGACGTTCACAACACATGATCAAATGTGACATGCTGAATTAAAACATCTAAAACAACATGTAGAAAGCCACATGGGTAATGTTGGGTGCCTGGTAATGCTTTCACATAATACCATAGTGTCAAATTCAGAAAAGATGTGACTGGTTTTGTCAGTTCATTTATTTCAATAAGCTAAATTCAACTGAGACACACAAGAAAATCCCTCTCATTCTCTCATGTTGTGGTTAAATGGATACTTCGCCGTTTATCTACTTCCCTAGATTCAGATGAACTCGTGGATACCATTTTTATGTCTCTGCATGCAGTTTGAAGGAAGTTGCTAACTAGTGTTAGCGCAATGGCTAAATAGCGTCAGCGCAATTACTGGAAGTCTATAGGTATCTGATAGCATATGCTAAAGCTAGTTAGCTTTGGCTAGCAAAACTACCTCTAACTTCTTTCATACTGGACACAGAGACATTAAAATGTTATCCACAAGTCCATTTGACCCTGGCAATGACGCCCACAAGTCCATTTGACCCTGGCAATGAGGCCCACAAGTTAATTTGACCCTGGCAATGAGGCCCACAAGTTAATTTGACCCTGGCAATGAGGCCCACAAGTAAATTGACCCTGGGCCTCATTGACAAAATCAATGTCTCCCTTTAATGCAATGCCCACTCCCTATTTTTATCCAGTTTAGCTCCTCACATAGATCTGTAGTCTGCCTCTGCCTCTGACTCTGCCTCTGTCTCTGTCTCTGTCTCTGTCTCTGTCTCTGTCTCTGTCTCTGTCTCTGTCTCTGTCTCTGTCTCTCTCTCTCTCTCTCTCTCTCTCTCTCTCTCTCTCTCTCTCTCTCTCTCTGTCTCTCTCTCTCTCTCTCTCTCTCTCTCCCTCCCTCTCTCTCTCTCTCTCTCTCCCTCCCTCCCTCTCTCTCTCTCTCTCTCTCTCTCTCTCAGACTACACTTGTGACTCATAAGGCTGACAAATCAAAGAAAACTTAATTAGAGAGGGGGGAAAAAATAAATCTCAAATGGAAGCATTACTCTAATTGCCAGTTTTAAAGTAATGCAACAGTGTACTTGTGACTGAAGGAATGTTCCATTAATTAAAGGTTAGCAGGGGGAGATGTCATGGTGACGCTTTACAGTTAATTCCATTTTGTTTGATTCAATCCTACCCATTAGACAATGCACCAACTGTGATTATGTCCCCAGCGTCCTTTACACCGACAATGCACCAACTGTGATTATGTCCCCAGCGTCCTTTACACCGACAATCCACCAACTGTGATTATGTCCCCAGTGACTTTTACACCGACAATGCACCAATTGAGTCGCCAGTGAGAACATGGCAGAGGGAAATATAGAATTGAAAGGCTCTTGTATGATTTCCCTCGACTGGACGATTGATTTCCCTCCAGTGGAGGCTTGATTTCCCTCCAGTGGAGGATTGAAATGCTTGTTTACAAAACACTCAAAGAGAGAGAGAGAGAGAGAGAGAGAGAGAGAGAGAGAGAGAGAGAGAGAGAGAGAGAGAGAGAGAGAGAGAGAGAGAGTGAGAGTGTAAAGCCATGGCTAGTGCTGAACTGAAGGTTATCTTCCCCACTCTCCTCAAACACACAGAGAGAGAGAGAAATAGAAAGAGAGAGAGAGAGAGAGAGAGAGAGAGAGAGAGAGAGAGAGAGAGAGAGAGAGAGAGAGAGAGAGAGAGAGAGAGAGAGAGTGAGAGTGTAAAGCCATGGCTAGTGCTGAACTGAAGGTTATCTTCCCCACTCTCCTCAAACACACAGAGAGAGAGAGAAATAGAAAGAGAGAGAGAGAGAGAGAGAGAGAGAGAGAGAGAGAGAGAGAGAGAGAGAGTGAGAGAGAGAGATGAGAAGGAAGAAGGAACATCCCAGAGGACCCCTCCATTACCACTATCTGATTCAGAGACAGAGGACATGATTTAGATGTATAGGAGCCTGTGCTCTACAGCAGGGCTATTCAAGGGACATGGTTTAGATGTATAGGAGCCTGTGCTCTACAGCAGGGCTATTCAAGGGACATGATTTAGATGTATAGGAGCCTGTGCTCTACAGCAGGGCTATTCAAGGGACATGATTTAGATGTATAGGAGCCTGTGCTCTACAGCAGGGCTATTCAAGGGACATGATTTAGATGTATAGGAGCCTGTGCTCTACAGCAGGGCTATTCAAGGGACATGATTTAGATGTATAGGAGCCTGTGCTCTACAGCAGGGCTATTCAAGGGACATGATTTAGATGTATAGGAGCCTGTGCTCTACAGCAGGGCTATTCAAGGGACATGATTTAGATGTATAGGAGCCTGTGCTCTACAGCAGGGCTATTCAAGGGACATGATTTAGATGTATAGGAGCCTGTGCTCTACAGCAGTGCTATTCAAGTGTCAATGCGGCTGTATGAGGTCGTGGTGGTGGAAGCAGGCGCAGGGAAAAACCGGGTCTTGAATAAACGTGCAAACGCACAATGTTTAATTCTTCTATATCTATTACGTTCCTCCAACCGGAGTACACTAAACACATAACAATCACGGACAAGGACATGGGGGGAGCAGAGGGATATATATAGGACACAGACAATTAGTGGGATGGGAGCCAGGTGTGCGTAAAACAGGACAGACGTAAACAGTGCATGGGATCGGTGGCGGCTAATACGCTGGTGACGTCGACCGCCTGTGGCCGCCCGAACCAGGAGAGGGGCCGACTTCGGCGGAAGTCGTGACAGTACCCCCCCCTTTACGCGCGGCCCCAGCCGCGTGCCGACGTCGGTCTCGGGGACGACCCGGAGGACGAGGAGCAGGGCGATCCGGGTGGAGGCGATGGAACTCCGTTACCAGTGATGGATCCAGGATGTCCTCCACCGGTACCCAGCATCTCTCCTCCGGTCCGTACCCCTCCCACTCCACGAGGTACTGAAGGCCCCTCGCCCGACGTCTTGAGTTCGTGATGGCTCGAACCGCATACGCCGGGGCCCCCTCGATGTCCAGCGGGGGCGGAGGGACCTCCAGAACCTCATTTGCGTAGAGTGGACCAGCCACCACCGGCCTGAGGAGAGACACATGGAACGAGGGGTTAATACGGTAATCGGGGGGGAGCTGTAACCTATAACATACCTCGTTCAATCTCCTCAGGACTTTGAAAGGCCCCACAAACCGCGGCCCCAGCTTCCGGCAGGGCAGGCGGAGGGGCAGGTTTCGGGTCGAGAGCCAGACCCGGTCCCCCGGTGCGAACACCGGGGCCTCACTGCGGTGGCGGTCGGCGCTCGCCTTATGCCGCCTCACGGCTCGTTGCAGGTGCACGTGGGCGGCATTCCATGTCTCCTCCGAGCGCTTAAACCACTCATCCACCGCAGGAGCCTCGGTCTGGCTCGGATGCCACGGTGCCAGGACTGGCTGATAACCCAAAACACATTGGAATGGCGTTAGGTTAGTGGAGGAGTGGCGGAGTGAGTTCTGGGCCATCTCAGCCCAGGGGATGAAAACCGCCCACTCCCCCGGCCGGTCCTGGCAATACGACCTCAGAAACCTGCCCACATCCTGGTTTACTCTCTCCACCTGCCCGTTGCTTTCGGGGTGAAAACCCGAGGTCAGGCTGACCGAGACCCCCAGGCGTTCCATGAATGCTCTCCACACCCTCGACGTGAACTGGGAGCCCCGATCAGACACTATGTCCTCAGGCACCCCGTAGTGCCGGAAGACGTGGGTGAACAGCGCCTCCGCCGTCTGTAGAGCCGTAGGGAGACCGGGCAAAGGCAGGAGGCGACAAGACTTAGAGAACCGATCCACAACAACCAGGATCGTCGTTTTCCCCTGTGACGGTGGAAGATCCGTCACAAAGTCCACCGACAGGTGTGACCACGGTCGCTGTGGAACGGGTAGGGGTTGCAATTTCCCTTTAGGTAGGTGCCTAGGCGCCTTGTACTGAGCGCACACCGAGCAGGAGGAAACATACGCTCTCACGTCCTTAGCTAAGGTGGGCCACCAATATTTCTCACTCAGACAGCGCGCCGTCCGGGCGATCCCAGGATGACCAGAGGAGAGTGAGGTGTGGGCCCATACGATCAGACGGTCGCGGACAACGGACGGAACGTACCTACGCCCAGTTGGACACTGAGTGGGAGTAGGCTCGTGACGCCTCGCTCGCTCGATGTCCGCGTCCAGCTCCCATACAACCGGTGCCACCAAACAGGAGGCAGGGAGGATGGGAGTGGGATCGATGGACCGTTCCTCTGTGTCATACAGCCTGGACAGCGCGTCTGCCTTGGCGTTCTGGGAACCTGGCCGGTACGATAGAGTGAAGTCGAACCGGGTGAAAAACATTGCCCACCTTGCCTGGCGAGGGTTTTGTCTCCTCGCCGCCCTGATGTACTCCAGATTGCGGTGGTCAGTCCAGATGAGAAAAGGGTGTTTAGCCCCCTCAAGCCAATGTCTCCACGCCTTCAGGGCGCTCACGACAGCCAACAGCTCCCTGTCCCCCACGTCATAGTTTCGCTCCGCCGAGCTGAGCTTCTTCGAAAAAAAGGCACAGGGGCGGAGTTTAGGTGGCGTACCCGAGCGCTGAGACAGCACAGCTCCTATCCCAGCCTCGGACGCGTCAACCTCAACTATGAAGGACCGAGAGGGGTCCGGATGAGCCAGCACGGGGGCCGAGGTAAACAGCGCCCTTAGGTGACCAAAAGCCCTGTCCGCCTCAGCTGACCACCGCAGCCTCACAGGTCCCCCCCTCAGCAGTGAGGTAATGGGGGCCGCTACCTGCCCGAAGCCCCGGATAAACCTCCGGTAGTAGTTGGCAAACCCTAAAAACCGCTGCACTTCCTTTACCGTGGTTGGAGTCGGCCAATTACGCACGGCTGAAATGCGGTCACTCTCCATTTCCACCCCGGACGTGGAAATGCGATATCCTAGAAAAGAGACGGATTGTTTGAAAAACAGACACTTCTCTGCCTTGACGTACAGATCATGCTCCAACAATCTGCCAAGCACCCTGCGCACCAGGGACACATGCTCCGCGCGTGTAGTGGAGTATATCAGTATGTCGTCGATATACACCACTACACCCCGCCCGAGCAGGTCCCTGAAGATCTCGTCTACAAAGGATTGAAAGACTGCTGGAGCATTTTTCAACCCGTACGGCATGACGAGGTACTCGTAGTGCCCTGAGGTGGAACTAAATGCTGTTTTCCACTCGTCTCCCTCTCGGATACGCACAAGGTTGTAAGCGCTCCTGAGATCCAATTTTGTGAAAAAACGCGCCCCGTGCATTGACTCGATCGCACTGGCTATGAGAGGCAGCGGGTAGCTGTACCTCACAGTGATCTGATTGATCCCTCTATAGTCAATACACGGGCGCAGACCTCCCTCCTTTTTCTTCACAAAAAAGAAACTCGAGGAGGCAGGTGAAGTGGAGGGCCGAATGTATCCCTGCCCCAGAGATTCAGAGACATATGTCTCCATAGCCTCCGTCTCCTCCTGTGACAGAGGATACACGTGACTCCGAGGAAGTGTAGCGTCTACCAGGAGGTTTATCGCACAATCCCCTCGTCGATGGGGTGGTAATTGAGTCGCCTTCCTTTTACAGAAGGCGAGAGCCAAATCGGCATATTCTGAGGGGATATGCACTGTGGATACCTGGTCTGGACTCTCCACCGTCGTCGCACCGACGGAAACACCCACACACCTACCCGAGCACCCTCGGGACCACCCCTTCAGAGCCCTCTGTTGCCACGAAATATTGGGGTCATGATAGGCTAACCAGGGTATGCCCAGCACCACGGGAAACGCAGGAGAATCAATGAGGAAGAGACTAATACGCTCCTCATGACCCCCCTGCGTCACCATTCTTAGTGGGGCTGTGGCCTCCCCAATTAGCCCTGACCCCAAAGGACGACTATCTAGGGCATGCACTGGGAAAGGCACATTTAAAGACACAATAGGAATCCCTAACCTATGGGCAAACGCCCTGTCAATAAAGTTCCCAGCTGCGCCCGAGTCTACTAGTGCCTTATGCTGGGAATGCGGGGAACACTCAGGAAACATGATTAATACAAACATGTGTGCAACAGGGAGCTCTGAGTGAGTTTGGTGCTGACTCACCTTGGAAGACTCAAGGGTGCTCTGCTTGCCGCCTCGACTCCCTGAGGGGACTCCCCAACACTGGCCAGCCGTGTGTCCTCGGCGACCACAGCTGGTGCAGGAGCTGACCCCTCCCCCGGCCCCCCTGAGCGCGGCACCTCCCAGCTCCATGGGTGTCGGAGAGGGGAGGCTGGGGGATGGTAGCAACGGGCCCTGATCAGGACGTCCGCGGGTAGCCAGCAGGTTGTCCAGACGGATGGACATGTCCACCAACTGATCCAGATTGAGGGTGGTGTCCCTACATGCCAGCTCCCGACGAACGTCCTCCCGTAGACTGCATCTGTAATGGTCGATCAGGGCCCTGTCGTTCCATCCCGAGCTCGCCGCCAGGGTCCGGAATTCCAACGCGAACTCCTGCGCGCTCCTGGTCCCCTGCCGGAGATGGAAGAGACGTTCACCCGCCGATCTCCCCTCAGGCGGATGATCGAAAACCGCCCGAAAACGGCGAGTGAACTCCCCGTAGTGGTCCAACACCGCGTCGTTCTCAACCCAAATGGCGTTGGCCCACTCCAGGGCTTTCCCAGCCAGGCAGGAGACGAGAGCAGACACGCTCTCGCGTCCCGATGGAGCCGGGTGGACGGTTGCCAGGTAGAGCTCCAACTGGAGCAGGAACCCCTGGCACCCGGCAGCCCTCCCATCATACTCCCTTGGGAGCGAGAGCCGAATCCCACTGGGACCAGGTGTAGGAGGGAGAACTCGTGGGGGAGATGGTGGGAGTGGTGGAGAGATAGGTAGCCCTCCTCGCTCCAATCGCTCCATGGTCAGCAGCACACGATCCATGGCTGTGCCTAGTTGCTCTAGCATTGTCTCGTGCTGCTGCATTCTCTCCTCAACCTGGAGAGGAGGGCTGGGTTCACCTGCTGCTTCCATATTATAATCTGGTCCGTGATTCTGTCAATGCGGCTGTATGAGGTCGTGGTGGTGGAAGCAGGCGCAGGGAAAAACCGGGTCTTGAATAAACGTGCAAACGCACGATGTTTAATTCTTCTATATCTATTACGTTCCTCCAACCGGAGTACACTAAACACATAACAATCACGGACAAGGACATGGGGGGAGCAGAGGGATATATATAGGACACAGACAATTAGTGGGATGGGAGCCAGGTGTGCGTAAAACAGGACAGACGTAAACAGTGCATGGGATCGGTGGCGGCTAATACGCTGGTGACGTCGACCGCCTGTGGCCGCCCGAACCAGGAGAGGGGCCGACTTCGGCGGAAGTCGTGACATCAAGGGACATGATTTAGATGTATAGGAGCCTGTGCTCTACAGCAGGGCTATTCAAGGGACATGATTTAGATGTATAGGAGCCTGTGCTCTACAGCAGGGCTATTCAAGGGACATGATTTAGATGTATAGGAGCCTGTGCTCTACAGCAGGGCTATTCAAGGGACATGATTTAGACGTATAGGAGCCTGTGCTCTACAGCAGGGCTATTCAAGGGACATGATTTAGACGTATAGGAGCCTGTGCTCTACAGCAGGGCTATTCAAGGGACATGATTTAGACGTATAGGAGCCTGTGCTCTACAGCAGGGCTATTCAAGGGACATGATTTAGACGTATAGGAGCCTGTGCTCTACAGCAGGGCTATTCAAGGGACATGATTTAGACGTATAGGAGCCTGTGCTCTACAGCAGGGCTATTCAAGGGACATGATTTAGACGTATAGGAGCCTGTGCTCTACAGCAGGGCTATTCAAGGGACATGATTTAGACGTATAGGAGCCTGTGCTCTACAGCAGGGCTATTCAAGGGACATGATTTAGACGTATAGGAGCCTGTGCTCTACAGCAGGGCTATTCAAGGGACATGATTTAGACGTATAGGAGCCTGTGCTCTACAGCAGGGCTATTCAAGGGACATGATTTAGACGTATAGGAGCCTGTGCTCTACAGCAGGGCTATTCAAGGGACATGATTTAGACGTATAGGAGCCTGTGCTCTACAGCAGGGCTATTCAAGGGACATGATTTAGACGTATAGGAGCCTGTGCTCTACAGCAGGGCTATTCAAGGGACATGATTTAGACGTATAGGAGCCTGTGCTCTACAGCAGGGCTATTCAAGGGACATGATTTAGACGTATAGGAGCCTGTGCTCTACAGCAGGGCTATTCAAGGGACATGATTTAGACGTATAGGAGCCTGTGCTCTACAGCAGGGCTATTCAAGGGACATGATTTAGACGTATAGGAGCCTGTGCTCTACAGCAGGGCTATTCAAGGGACATGATTTAGACGTATAGGAGCCTGTGCTCTACAGCAGGGCTATTCAAGGGACATGATTTAGACGTATAGGAGCCTGTGCTCTACAGCAGGGCTATTCAAGGGACATGATTTAGACGTATAGGAGCCTGTGCTCTACAGCAGGGCTATTCAAGGGACATGATTTAGACGTATAGGAGCCTGTGCTCTACAGCAGGGCTATTCAAGGGACATGATTTAGACGTATAGGAGCCTGTGCTCTACAGCAGGGCTATTCAAGGGACATGATTTAGACGTATAGGAGCCTGTGCTCTACAGCAGGGCTATTCAAGGGACATGATTTAGACGTATAGGAGCCTGTGCTCTACAGCAGGGCTATTCAAGGGACATGATTTAGATGTATAGGAGCCTGTGCTCTACAGCAGGGCTGAGCTGCAGGTTATCTTCCCCACTCTCCCTCTCTAGTCCCCATTGTATTTACTTTCAGCTTTATCACAGTCATACTCAGTGACGCCACTTTTGTTAAACCACGTCTTGCTGACGGATGAGGCATCACAACAGAGCTTGGATCCAGAGTTTACATGACAGACACTTTCCTTGCACCTTTTGACATGATTAAGCAAACCAGGGTTTTTTCTATTCAAATACAGTCCAAGTAAATGTCATGGCTTCTATGCATCTTTGTGATTTAAAGGTTGCTGGTTTGGGGGAGGAGGAGACAAGGGTATATCATACAACGTGCGTGAGTGTGTGCTTTAGCCCTTGTGTACATGTTTGTGTGTGTGCCCACCTGTGTGAGTGTTAGTGTGTGTGTGACTAAGTGTGTGTTTGCGTGTTTACCCAGAGACTACTCCATATGTCTGGTTGGCAGACAGAACTATCACTGTTGAAGCGCTGTAATGACGGCTGGTGGGGCTCTGGATGAGTGGATGAGGCCTGGGCACATCTCCATAGGCCTGCATCGGTTCTGGTAATAGTCCCCATGTGTGGTGCGTCGGGGCGTATCCCATGGGGCAGTGCACACACATGAGGCCACTTGAAAGCCTATCTGGATGTAGGAGCAATCAGGGCCAGGGAGAGCACACAGGGGAGTAATATGTTCCAGTTTTTGGAGCGTGCCGGGTAGGGGAGCAGGGTGGAGCTCGGGAGCGGAGAGAGGGTCAGGCCTTCATTTGGACAAGGTCATGGGAAGTCAGGGTGGGTGAAATAAGCATCTGTCCCAACCTCCAACCCCCCTGCGCTATTCCAGTACTCGTCATAAACACAACCTGTAATATGTACACAGGATTTGTCAGCCTGTGGCCAAAACCACATCATAAAACCCCCCAGTAAATATTGAGTTATAGATGGTTAGTCAACATCCAAGGACGTGTCATAAGCCTGGAAAATGTCAAGCTCAAGCAAAGTTTTTCCTCACTTTGAAAGACAGCTCTGTATAATCCACCATGGATATGGTCAAATTCACTGTTTCCTATTGTTGATATCTTCCCTCTCTTTCACTGATAAACCCTCTCTTTCCTCTTGATAATGTATAATGTCTCATTCTATTCTATTAAACCCATCTATCTACCGTTCTCTTATCCTCACAAACTACCCCTTTCAAACCCTTCTCTAATCCAGCATGACATATGGAAGAGCACACCTACCCTCTCTCTGTACAGTATATTTCCAACCACTTCCAGGTGGTGGCCTCTCAACTTGCCACACAAGTTTGCCCCACAGATATATACACCACTACGGTGTCCATTTTAGGACACCCTTAGCCCTCACCCCTTCTTGAGTCAATCGTCAACCCACCTTGAGTTAATTGTCACGGCTCTGACTCAAGTGTCCTAAAAGGGGCTCCTCGTGTCATGTCATCCCATTCAAGTAGAAGGAGGAGAACATGGTGTAATCAGAAAGCAGTGACCCTGGCGGAGATCAGGTAGGGCCGTGGGGAGTTGACTAATGAAAATCCCAATCACCACATGAGGGCGATTAGGAGGTACCCCGGGGTCTGAGAGAGAGAGAGAGAGAGAGAGAGAGAGAGAGAGATGAGCAGGAAGAAGGAACGTCCCAGAGGACCCCTCCATTATTCAAGGGACATGATTTAGATGTATAGGAGCCTGTGCTCTACAGCAGGGCTATTCAAGGGACATGATTTAGATGTATAGGAGCCTGTGCTCTACAGCAGGGCTATTCAAGGACGCAAACTTAAGAAAATTGGTTCTTTATTTATTAACCAATATCATTGTTTGACCAGGGAATCCACTCACCTGGTTTACCAGGCGCCTGATTAAAGAAAATGATCAGGTTGGACCCTCCAGTCCTTAAACTGTAGCCTGATCAGAGTTAAACCAGAGGGAACTGACTGTAGCCTGATCAGAGTTAAACAAGAGGGAACTGACTGTAGCCTGATCAGAGTTAAACCAGAGGGAACTGACTGTAGCCTGATCAGAGTTAAACAAGAGGGAACTGACTGTAGCCTGATCAGAGTTAAACAAGAGGGAACTGACTGTAGCCTGATCAGAGTTAAACAAGAGGGAACTGACTGTAGCCTGATCAGAGTTAAACAAGAGGGAACTGACTGTAGCCTGATCAGAGTTAAACAAGAGGGAACTGACTGTAGCCTGATCAGAGTTAAACAAGAGGGAACTGACTGTAGCCTGATCAGAGTTAAACAAGAGGGAACTGACTGTAGCCTGATCAGAGTTAAACCAGAGGGAACTGACTGTAGCCTGATCAGAGTTAAACAAGAGGGAACTGACTGTAGCCTGATCAGAGTTAAACCAGAGGGAACTGACTGTAGCCTGATCAGAGTTAAACAAGAGGGAACTGACTGTAGCCTGATCAGAGTTAAACCAGAGGGAACTGACTGTAGCCTGATCAGAGTTAAACAAGAGGGAACTGACTGTAGCCTGATCAGAGTTAAACAAGAGGGAACTGACTGTAGCCTGATCAGAGTTAAACCAGAGGGAACTGACTGTAGCCTGATCAGAGTTAAACCAGAGGGAACTGACTGTAGCCTGATCAGAGTTAAACAAGAGGGAACTGACTGTAGCCTGATCAGATGGTTTTTCAACATAGATTCCACATACCAATATGTTGACAAATTACATTGAAACAACATTGATTCAACCAGTTTGTACCCAGTGAGTAATGGAACTGAGCATGGTAGTGCTACACTGTCTGGAAGAAGCTTAATGTCACAGTTTGATGAGGGTCTGCCTAAAAGCCCAGGTTGTACCAATCACATCTGAAGGATGAGGCCACATGCTAAATTAACCAAACAGAGTTCATATTCACAGCACTAACGTCACAAAAACATTTGTTTTATTTATTTAACCTTTATTTAACTAGGCAAGTCAGTTAAGAACACATTCTTATTTAAAATGACGGCCTAGGAACAGTGGGTTAACTGCTTTGTTCAGGGCAGAACAACAGATTTTCAGCTCAGAGATTCATTCCAACAACCTTTCGGTTACGGGCCCAACGCTCTAACCACTCGCTACCTGCCGCCCCAATGGTTGTTGGCACGGACAGGGACACACACAAACAAACACACACAAAACAAGAGCGAAAGAATGGATCATGATGCTGGTTATGTTTGAAGCTGTCATTTTCCAGCCTCAAAGATACAGTATTCATGCTAAGTCCCCACTCTGGGAGGGTATGGTGCCGTGACAACCAATTCCGGCTCTATTTCCTGTCCCCAAGCCACCTGTGTTTTGTCTTCTTGTGCTCCTCTTGCAGAGTCACTGGGTTTTGTCTTCTTGTGCTCCTCTTGCAGAGTCACTGGGTTTTGTCAACAGACCGCTGTGAAGAAACAGTGACAGGGAGAGAGGGAGTGAGGGAGGAAGGGAGGGAGGAATTTAGAGAGAGTGGGGGAGGAATTTAGTGAGAGAGTGAGGGAGTGGAGAGCTCTGGGTTACCATAAAACCTCTCAGATAAATATGGAACCATCCAACGCTTAATCGGCTAACTCTGTCGTGGTGCAGTGATCCCTTCTATTCTAACTCTGTCGTGGTGCAGTGATCCCTTCTATTCTAACTCTGTCGTGGTGCAGTGATCCCTTCTATTCTAACTCTCGTGGTGCAGTGATCCCTTCTATTCTAACTCTCGTGGTGCAGTGATCCCTTCTATTCTAACTCTCGTGGTACAGTGATCCCTTCTATTCTAACTCTGTCGTGGTGCAGTGATCCCTTCTATTCTAACTCTGTCGTGGTGCAGTGATCCCTTCTATTCTAACTCTGCTGTGGCGCAGTGATCCCTTCTATTCTAACTCTGTCGTGGTGCAGTGATCCCTTCTATTCTAACTCTGTCGTGGTGCAGTGATCCCTTCTATTCTAACTCTGTCGTGGTGCAGTGATCCCTTCTATTCTAACTCTGTCGTGGTGCAGTGATCCCTTCTATTCTAACTCTGTCGTGGTGCAGTGATCCCTTCTTTTCCGCCCATCCTGCTACCTCTCCTGCTGCTCCCTCTTTTCAGCCCGCCACGGTAAGAGGGTTTCTGGGTCCTGTGGGGCACGGCCGGCCTGTCTGCCGTATGCCTGCGTGTAAATCAACGCTCCACTAGAGTCAATAGCGCCACATCTGTAACAATAAAACAGGTTAATGTGGGAGCCCATCTCAGTGGAGCAGAGCTCGCATCGCAGGGAACATCTGGAAAGACATTTGGAACTGATGTCAGTCATAAAGCTTTCTCTCCTCTCTCCCTCTCCCTCTCCCTCTCCCTCTCTCTCTCTCTCTCTCTCTCTCTCGCTCTCTCTCTCTCTCTCTCTCTCTCTCTCTCTCTCTCCCTCTCTCTCTCTATCTCTCTCTCTCTCTCTGTCTCTCTCTCTGTCTCTCTCTCTCTCCCTCTCTCTCTCTCTCTCTCTCTCTCTCTCCCTCTCTCTCTCTCTCTCCCTCTCTCTCTCTCTCTGTCTCTTCAACAGCTGACCTCTCCCTGTTTCTCTTTCCATTTCAATTTCACCTTCTCCCAGGCTTTCTCGTTCCCTCTCCTTTCTTTCTCTTTCCCCATCCATTTTTAATCTTTCATTCTCTTTCCCTCCCTTCATCCTCTCCTCCCTCCATCCACCCTCCCTGAATCCCAATACAAGGGCCTTGCCTTAAGCAGGCTTTATGTGGAATTGTAAAGGCTGTCTTATATATTGTGCAGACATGGGTTAATGGTGATTTTGCAATGAAGTTAAGCTGTAAAAAAAAAAGGTCAGTGTAGGGTTGTCTGTAATCATGCTACCCAGCAGTCCAACTCAATTAGCCCGGAATATACCTCATTCCCTCCTCCCATTGAATATACCTCATTCCCTCCTCCCATTGAATATACCTCATTCCCTGCTCCCATTGTCATTGAATTAATATAATTCCAGAAACAGATCCCCCATATGATAAAAACAGATCCCCCATATGATAAAAACAGATCCCCCATATGATAAAAACAGATCCGCCATATCATAAAAACAGATCCCCCATATGATAAAAACAGATCCCCCATATGATAAAAACAGATCCCCCATATGATAAAAAACAGATCCCCCATATGATAAAAACAGATCCCCCATATGATAAAAACAGATCCACCATATCATAAAAACAGATTCCCCATATCATAAAAACAGATCCACCATATCATAAAAACAGATTCCCCATATCATAAAAACAGATCCACCATATCATAAAAACAGATTCCCCATATCATAAAAACAGATCCACCATATGATAAAAACTCTGTCGTGGTGCAGTGATATGGTGGATCCACCATATATTAGAACAATTTAGAATGATCCTTGTTTTACTATCATTGTGGGGACATTTGGGTATTTGAGGTCCCCACAAGGATCGAATAACCAACCCACACACACACACACACACACACACACCCACACACACACACACACACACACACACACACACACACACACACACACACACACACACACACACACACACACACACACACACACACACACCTTCCTCCAGTGAACATTTGTGACCCTGTGTTGGTAATGTTGGACACATCATGTAGTAAAACAGAAGAGAGAGTTGGGGAGATAGCTTGCCTGTTGACACTTTCAACTGTCCCATGTGCCTCTAACATTTTCACTGTATTCTGGAGGCCTGAGGCGAGGAGGGTTAGGCTGGGGAGAAACCGACTAACCAATGGGCAAGACTCCAGATGCTTAATGTTTTATAATGCTGATACCATTAGTTAGGTCCTTTGACATTCTCTTGGAGTTTGGCGCTAGCTGCTAGCTAGCTACTTCATGGAAAATGCCATTATATTGAACACTCCAGGCTGTGGAGTCAATACATGATGCCAGGGTTGCAACTTTCACTGGGGACGGGGGGGGGACATGACCACTGGCGATCAAAGAGAAATCACTTAGCCATTGGTGAAAACACTTTCTACTTTTCCCCTTTTCTAAATCAAGCCGATCAGATTTTTTTGCCCAGTGTTGAATGTTGAACGTTTGGAACTATGACGATACACGTTAAAACATTGACATGCCGGGTTGATCATCTTAGAAAGACAGAGGGGTAAAAGACTGAACAATCTGGAAGTGAATCATGTAGCCCTGAAGGCAGGAAGTGGTGTGTACAATTTGCTTGCCCTGTTTCCATTAGTGGAATAGTCTGAATGAGAGGATAGAGGGTAAGAGAGAAAGAGAGACGTTGTCTCCAGTGATAGAAGGGGGATGAATTGAAAACATGGAAACAATTTGAAGTGCCTGCAATTCTCTCGTCGAGGTCAGTAATATTCGTAATAATGGAATTCAAAATAGACCGAAATAGAAAACTCTGTCCTATTTATTTTTTTATCTTTATTTATACAGGTAAATTCTTATTTACAATGACGATGTGTCCAACACATCAATAAACAACAATTACACTATGTATAACTATATACACATCATTTACACTACACATGAAAAGCAATCAAAACACAATCATATTTATTTATCCCTCGGGGGATCAATAAAGTATCTATCTATCTATCTATCTATCTATCTATCTATCTATCTATCTATCTATCTATCTATCTATCTATCTATCTATCTATCTATCTATCTATCTATCTATCTATCTATCTATCTATCTATCTATCTATCTATCTATCTATCTATCATCTATCTATCTATCTATCTATCTATCTATCTATCTATCTATCTATTTATCTATCTATCTATCTATCTATCTATCTATCTATCTATCTATCTATCTATCTATCTATCTATCTATCTATCTATCTATCTATCTATCTATCTATCTATCTATCTATCTATCTATCTACAATCATTTTGGCTGGGCTTACTTTGTCTTCATAGACTCATACACAACATTTTTGTTAATCTTTATTTATTTAACAACAACTGTTTTGAGCTGGAATCCCAGATGAGTTTGTGGATTTGTTGCCTCTCTGGTATTCACATTTAGGTCAATGGTATTCAAACTTTTTCACTCCATTTATTTCGCCAGAATTACTGAGGACCCCATTTTCTCCCTGCAATGATTTTTTGTGACATCACACCACCCCAGATATAATGACAACTTTAAATCAGAACATTTCGATTTTTACATTACCAAATAACCTTCAATTCATCTCATCAAAATAAAAATAATACATTTACTCAATACATTTTTCTTTTCAAATGATCTTTGTCAAACACTTTGCATATTGTCCTATACAATAATCTGAAATCTAAATGTATTGTTCATAAAAAAAAGGGCAATTGAGGCAAATCTTAGAGGGCCTTTTTACTGAAGAATTTGTCTGTTTCATAGATAGATATATAGATAGATAGATAGATAGATAGATAGATAGATAGATAGATAGATAGATAGATAGATAGATAGATAGATAGATAGATAGATAGATAGATAGATAGATAGATAGATAGATAGATAGATAGATAGATAGATAGATAGATAGATAGATAGATAGATAGATAGATAGATAGATAGATAGATAGATAGATAGATAGATAGATAGATAGATAGATAGATAGATAGATAGGTACTTTATTGATCCCCCGAGGGGGAAATTTCTTTGTCAAGCAGCTACAACAAAACACAGGGCAGGTGCAAAATGCCACAACGACAGAACACAAAAGACAGATACATGGTACATGATACATAAAGCAGCAGTATGAAAAAGTATAGAAATACAAGATATCTGGAGTGCAAAAAAAAAGAAAAAGCTATAAAAAGACATAGCATAGTATGGGTGGTTGGCTGAATATGTACACTATACATTGGTGTATGTTGGATGGTTAACTATACTATACAGGTCGATGGCAGAGATATACTTCAGTAGCTAAAAATGCATATGATATGAGCTAGGGTAATAATAGTTTACTTAATAGACAGACTGGCTAAATGAACAGGTAAGTTAGTGATGAATATTGATCAAACAAGTTTTCAGATCTTTCCAAAGGAGATGTTTTGTCTTCCTTTCCCCATATCATCTCTGGTGCTGTAATCATCTAATGGTTTTAATGTAATCTGAGGTTCCTCAATGATGGTTCCTTCGTGATGGTTCCTCAATGATGGTTCCTCGTAATGGTTCCTTCATGATGGTTCCTTCATGATGGTTCCTTCATGATGGTTCCTTCATGATGGTTCCTTCATGATGCTTCCTCCTAATGGTTCCTTCATGATGGTTCCTTCATGATGGTTCCTTCATGATGGTTCCTTCATGATGCTTCCTCCTAATGGTTCCTTCATGATGGTTCCTTCATGATGCTTCCTCCTAATGGTTCCTTCATGATGGTTCCTTCATGATGGTTCCTTCATGATGGTTCCTTCATGATGCTTCCTCCTAATGGTTCCTTCATGATGCTTCCTCCTAATGGAGCCTTCATGATGGTTCCTCCTAATGGTTCCTTCATGATGGTTGCTTCATGATGGTTCCTCCTAATGGTTCCTTCATGATGGTTCCTTCATGATGGTTGCTTCATGATGGTTCCTCAATGATGGTTCCTCCTAATGGAGCCTTCATGATGCTTCCTCCTAATGGAGCCTTCATGATGGTTCCTCCTAATGGTTCCTTCATGATGGTTGCTTCATGATGGTTCCTCCTAATGGTGCCTCCATGTCTTGAAGATGGTGTCGTTTAGCAAGGGAGGCTCTGTGACAACACAGTGGCTTTGAAGTTTCCCTGTTTATTTAATTACAGAGGCCAGAAATACTGTGTGTGTGTGTGTGTGTGTGTGTGTGTGTGTGTGTGTGTGTGTGTGTGTGTGCGTGTGTGTGTGTGTGTGTGTGTGTGTGTGTGTGTGTGTGTGTGTGTGTGTGTGTGTGTGTGTGTGTGTGTGTGTGTGTGTGTGTGTGTGTGTGTGTGTGTGTGTGTGGCTCTCTCTCTGTGGACTGTGTGTGTTCTTTTGAAGGCTTGGCCAGAGGAGTGTTGTCGGGTATGCGGTTTGGGGGATGTTTCACAAGTTGTACCAAGTGCTCTGAAGTGAGGGAACCACAAGCAATTAGCTGTAAACGATATCCTCTGCTCACACAGTCCTGTGAAGGGACATCTTGCTGTGAGGCAAGCTTTGAGAATTACTTTCACTTCTGATATGCTGTTACTTGAAAGCTGAATGTAGTAAACTATTAGAAGAAGGAAAAACCTCAAAGGGTTCTTTAGCTGTCCTTATAGGAGAACCTTTTGAAGAACCCTTTTGGGTAGCCGGAACCTAAAAGGGTTATTCAAGGGGTTCTCCTGTGAAGACAGCCTAATAACCCTTTTAGAACCCTTTTTCAAAATGTGTAGATGTAGTGTAAGGCCTTAAAACGTTTAGAGTCAACGGGAGTAAACTTTAAACAGGTAAATAATGAGGGAAGACATTGATGTTGTGGATACAAGTCTTCTGAGCAGTTTGATTAAGTCCTAAGACTTATTAGTGGTAGATATCTTATTTCAGAAGACTTGTGGTTAATTAGTAAATTAAATTAAATGCAGTCTCAACACACATTAAGCAGCTGCTAATTATTTTATTTCTGATGACAGTTCATAATGGAGTGTCAAATTAATTGACTGTTTTCATGTATATCTGTTAATTACAAAATAATGAAGCTATTGCACTACCGCCTAATTAGGTTATCTGGTGTTCAATTAGTTTAACAAAAAAATTGTCACACCTGTTTGTGTTGTACTATTTAAATGACAGCAACTCTGAAGTATTTCCCACTCTTGTTATGAGGGGACTTAACCTTCTACTCCTTTTCCATGCCAACCTGAACTGTACTGTGCAGACTCAGATATTTTATGTTCACATTTTCCTTTTCAGCACAGTTCCAGCAACTTTAGTGGATGCTTAACCAGGCTAGCTTGGGTCAGCTCAGCTTGGGTCAGCTCAGCTTGGGTCAGCTCAGCTTGGGTCAGCTCGGTTTGGGTCAGCTCAGCTTGGGTCAGCTCAGCTTGGGTCAGTAGTGTGAAAACGGGTATGTGTCAATATTTGTTTCTAAAGATGTGTATGTCACAATAACATACAGTATACTGTAGTTCATCCACTGACCCAGAACGGGCTGGACTCACAAGCCATGGATACTGTAGTTCATCCACTGACCCAGAACGGGCTGGACTCACAAGCCATGGATACTGTAGTTCATCCACTGACCCAGAACGGGCTGGACTCACAAGCCATGGATACTGTAGTTCATCCACTGACCCAGAACGGGCTGGACTCACAAGCCGTGGATACTGTAGTTCATCCACTGACCCAGAACGGGCTGGACTCACAAGCCGTGGATACTGTAGTTCTTTCACTGACTCAGAGCGGGCTGGACCGTACATACCGATAATCCCACTGTGCACGTCTAAGGTCAAAGGACAACGGCAACACTGTGCTTTTGATATAACAAAAAACATATCAGCGAACGAGAACTGATGCCCTCCCGACAAGAGCTATTACTCCTGTGGTACTTCTGAACGTGGACCCAAAACGTGGACCCATGGAGATGCACTTCCTTTGTATAATAAATCCTGTGTGAGAAAGCAGAGGAGAATTCTGCTGGCTTCAGGGGAAAAAAAGAAACCTACGGTCTTAGCTTAGCAAACCCACAACTCTCGTCCTAGGCTCTGAAGCTAGACAGTTTAGACGTGTAACAGGAATTGAACAGAATGTGATTCTAATAAATAAAACAATTGACCGTAATAACCACAGGGTACGAATAGAAGAGGAAGACAGTCAGTATGTTTGCATGGACACTAATAATTCCATATTAAACTGATTATGGCAGAAGGCTGAGTGTGGCAATAGTCATTTAAACACCTTACTCTGCTCATCTGAATCGGCGTAAAGTAAAATTTTTATTAAGACATGTAAACAGCTTAATCAGCTTTCCAGGGGTACAGTTGATGTGTGCATGTGCCAGCACCAAGTAGTGCAAACTTCCCTCTTATGCTGAAGTGAAGTGAGTTCGGAAAAACTGAAAGTACCCATCTTAGAAATTGTTTCCACATACAAACCTTATATGTGCTAAAAATAGAGAACGATTTTCAGCCTGATTTCAGATGTGTCAACGTAAACAGGATTATGATTAAGAAAATCGTTCTTCTTGCAAAGCATGTAAATGTTAAACAAATTATTATATTAATCTGACTATCCACAATCATTGTATTATCAAAATCAACTCAAATCAAATGTATTGGTCACATACAGGTGTTTAGAAGATGTTATTGTGGGTGTAGCGAAATGCTTGTGCTTCTAGCTCTGACAGTGCAGTAATATCTAACAAGTAATATCTAAAAGTTTCACAACATAAACCCAAATACACATTCATCTAAGTAAGGAATGGATTGAGAATATATACATACATGTCAGGGTGGCATTGGACTAAGATACAGTAGAATAGTAAGCTTTATAGTATACAGTATACACATAAGAGATTGGTGATGCAGTATGTAAACACGGTTAAGTGACTAAGATACTGAAGAATAGTATAGCGTACAGTTTAAACATATGAGATATATGAGAGTAGTGCAACATAAGGAAACATTACTAAAGTGACTAGTGTTTCATTTCTTAAAGTGGCCGGTGATTTCTAATCTATGTTTATAGGCAGCCTTATAGACATAGATTAGTCTATCTACTGTTGTGTCGTCTGCAAACTTGATGATTGAGTTGGAGGCGTGCGTGGCCACGCAGTCATGAGTGAACAGGGAGTACAGGAGGGGGCTGAGCATGCACCCTTGTGGGGCCCCAGTGTTGAGGATCAGCGAGGAGGAGGTGTTGTTTCCTACCTTCACCACCTGGGGGAGACAATAAAAATACTCGGGAGTGGGTGGTGTGCACGCTTCCTGAGTCGGACCAGAAGGCCGCCCTGAGTACCTCTCCTCCGCTGGCATGGTTGTTTTGGGTTGGCATCTGGAATAAGTTCAATTGCTCTGGGGAGAGCGAACAAAGGATCTGCTCTGGGGAAGTCGTAATCCTCGTCGTAATGCTGCTGGTTCAGGTGAGTTACCGCCACTCTAATATACAATAGTTCTTCCTGGCTGTATGTAATGACACAAAACAATTCCTGAGCTAATAACATACACATTTTAAATAAAGTACATAAACAAACAAAATACTGCAGAGTTTCCTAAGAGCTAGTCGTGAAGCAGCCATCTTGGTCGGCGCTCAAGAAGATTTGTGTGCATGTAACCGTACTCAGGTAACCGAACTGTGTTTTGTGCCCACATGCCCATGTCATGCTGAGATCTCACTCTGCGAATAACAGTGTCGGAGCGGGGTAGGATGTCATGCTGAGATCTCCTGTGCAGAATAAGAAACAGGCAGCCCCTTCCTTATGAACTTCTTATGAACTTCTTATTAACTTCTTATGAACTTCTTATGACCTTCCCAGCCCTCTGCCTGTGGGAATTATAATCCATCAGTCAGCCTTGAGGCATCTGGGATAAACTTGGCTCTCAATCCACAGGATCACCAGGCTAACACAATACAATACCGAACAAGGAGACAAATCCGATATCAGATACACGCTCAAGTAGAGATTCATTCCAATAGATTGTAAAGGAGTATCATCTGATACCAAGCTGTTCAACACAGCAGAACAGAATGGGAGCTAGAGGAACTCACCCCTTGCTGGGATGGATTGGGTGACGTGAACCTCGCCCACCCATGGCTCAATGAAGTGGCGGGGCTCAATAGTATGGATTTAGACGAAGAGAGTTGTTGTTTACATTGCAAAATACCTGTGTGTGGGTTTGTGTGTGTGTGTTTGTGTGTGTGTGTGTGTGTGTTTGGGTGTGTGTGTGTGTGTGTGTGTGTGTGTGTGTGTTTGTGTGTGTGTGTGTGTTTGTGTGTGTGTGTTTGGGTGTGTGTGTGTGTGTGTGTTTGTGTGTGTGTTTGGGTGTGTGTGTGTGTTTGAAACAGGGTCTCTGCAGGAGGCATTTAGTCAATAAGCCGATAAGAGTAGTTTGAGAAGTGACTCAGTTGGAGGGTAACATTGAGCACAGGGGTTGTCAACTTGGGGGCGCGCACTGGAGGTCAGTAATGAAAACTGGGACTAGGTTTGTAACTGAGAGTAACGAGTGTGGTTGGTTCATACTGCTCCCAGCCAATGCTACATAGCCAGAAAAGGCAGGGTGGCTTGAGTGTGTGTGTGTGTGTGTGTGTGTGTGTGTGTGTGTGTGTGTGTGTGTGTGTGTGTGTGTGTGTGTGTGTGTGTGTGTGTGTGTGTGTGTTTGAAGAGGAATTTTGCAATATGCCACACTGGTGAACTTGCCTCGACCACAGGGGGTGCCACAGAGAACTTCATCCTTCATCAGCGTATCATCACTTTTCTATCTACATTAAGATTTAGAAATCTGAAAGGTTTTACTTTAATTACAGTTTACAGTTTGGGCAGCAGATGGATTTTTTACCTCTCTGGCTGGTTGTTTCCATGGTTCCTAACCTCTGGCTGGTTGTTTCCATGGTTCCTAACCTCTGGCTGGTTGTTTCCATGGTTCCTAACCTCTGGCTGGTTGTTTCCATGGTTCCTAACCTCTGGCTGGTTGTTTACATGGTTCCTAACCTCTGGCTGGTTGTTTCCATGATAAATCCAGTAAACTGGGTGATTCCAGCCCTGAATGCTGATTGGCTGACAGCCATGGTATACGAGACCGTATACCATGGGTATGACAAAGCATGTATTTTTTCATACCCAGTCAGATAACATTCTTGGTAGTAGACTGTGGAAGTCAGATAACATCCTCTAACTGCTTCAGATCGCAGATCTCCCTTTGAAAGTAATATACCATATAAAATATAATAAATAAATATACATATGGGGGTCCTGGGAATCAAACCCCCAATTCTGTGTGTAATCGCCATGTTCTACCAACTGAGGCATACAGAACTACAAGAAATGAGGAAGGAAGCGACTTCCCTCTGATGTCTTCTGGCTGTGCATCGAGCTAGTTTGGGCAATAAAAGTGTGTTCCACTCTGTTGTACATGTACAAAACACATTTCCCCTCCTAAAAATCAACAAAGCCGCCAGTGAACGAATGAAAGGAAAAGTGGGGAGAATGCTATCAATTTGGGCAACGGATTGAGAGCCAACGCAGGGAAGTTAGAAGGAATGATAGAACCCCCCCCTTTCTCCTTGTTTTTTTTATTCAACCTTTATTTAATGAGGCAAGTCAGTTCAGAACACAGTCTTATTTACAATGACGGCCTACACCGGCCAAACCCGGCCAAACCCGGCCAAACCCGGACGACAAGACGCTGGTCCAATTGTGCGCCGCCCTATTGGACTCCCAATCACTGGTTGTGTCTGGATTTGAACCATGTTGTTTGTAGTGACACCTGTAGCACTGAGATGCAGTGTCTTAGACCACTGCACCACTTACTAACTCCCACCTCCCTGCAGCTAGTGGCACACAAACGGCAGAACACATCTTCCCACTGAATTATCCCAAGCCCTGAGTCTTCTCTCTTTGCTCTCTATTCCACATCGACCAATATTAGAATTTTGCAGTTTGACCATATGCACATCTCATTGTTATTGGCCAGTCTTTCCAGAAGCCAAGGCTAGCAGGTTCTCTAACACATCCTGGTGGTGCTGTGGGGTGGAAGGGCCGAGGCCTTCATAGAGAGTATGCTGACCACACCGCTCGCGTTGCGTGCGTGAGCGTTGCAAAGTAAATGTACACATACATGTTATTCAATCATTTGATCTAAACTGCTCGCAAGCGTCAACGAGCGTCTGCGTAGCCAGGTGTTAAAACCTCTCCCACCTCCTCACCCTGTGTTCTCTCCCACCTCCTCATCCTGTGTTCTCTCCCACCTCCTCATCCTGTGTTCTCTCCCACCTCCTCATCCTGTGTTCTCTCCCACCTCCTCATCCTGTGTTCTCTCCCACCTCCTCATCCTGTGTTCTCTCCCACCTCCTCATCCTGTGTTCTCTCCCACCTCCTCATCCTGTGTTCTCTCCCACCTCCTCATCCTGTGTTCTCTCCCACCTCCTCATCCTGTGTTCTCTCCCACCTCCTCATCCTGTGTTCTCTCCCATCTCCTCATCCTGTGTTCTCTCCCATCTCCTCCTCCTGTGTTCTCTCCCACCTCTTCATCCTGTGTTCTCTCCCACCTCCTCATCCTGTGTTCTCTCCCACCTCCTCATCCTGTGTTCTCTCCCACCTCCTCATCCTGTGTTCTCTCCCACCTCCTCATCCTGTGTTCTCTCCCATCTCCTCCTCCTGTGTTCTCTCCCATCTCCTCCTCCTGTGTTCTCTCCCACCTCCTCATCCTGTGTTCTCTCCCACCTCTTCATCCTGTGTATTCTCCCATTTCCTCACCCTGTGTATTCTCCCATTTCCTCACCCTGTGTTCTCTCCCATCTCCTCATCCTGTGTATTCTCCCATCTCCTCATCCTGTGTATTCTCCCATTTCCTCACCCTGTGTATTCTCCCATTTCCTCACCCTGTGTTCTCTCCCACCTCCTCATCCTGTGTTCTCTCCCATCTCCTCATCCTGTGTTCTCTCCCATCTCCTCATGACTGATGGAGGAGGGATTACTAGAAACTATTAGTTTCCCCTTTTATCTGTGGATTAAATGCCTGAGTAGAGAACACCTGATTTAGTGAGACTGAAAATGGGTCAAAATTATAGATCCAGAAATAAAGGACCTTGTGCATTTTAGGTAAAATAACAACCCAATGTTTATATACCAGGACCAATGAGTTACCAACACCAAGGTAACTAGCTAAATATCCATGAATGTGTTGTGTGTTTCCAAAATAATATAGTCGGACGGACGCGCGTGCCCAGTCTAGACATCATGTTAGAATACATCAATAGGTAATTATAGTTTGGATGTTACCAAGATGGAACTTGCACACTGTTTAGTAAGCAGAGAGCCAGAGACTGACCATGACGTGTGTGTGAGTGAGTAAGCAGAGAGCCAGAGACTGACCATGACGTGTGTGTGAGTGAGTAAGCAGAGAGCCAGAGACTGACCATGACGTGTGTGTGAGTGAGGGATAAACTTAACCTTGGAACGATACAGAGAAGTGACCAAACACTTAGAAATGTGATGTTTTGAATTTTCTAAATTGAACATTTGAGAAACATGGATGAATGTCTAATTCTGACGTGAGACTGTGAGCGCTTGTTGGTTTAAGTGTATGTATTAAATTATGCACAGTATCGATGACAATTCAAATGTGTTTGTCTGTCTGTTTGACAGTGATGTCAGCCCACCCTAGCGTGGGTATGTATGTGTGCACTCACTGTGAATACCATGAAATGGTACAGTGTTCTCTCTTCCTACTTACATCTTCTCTCAAACCCACATCTCTCTCTCCTCCTACATCTTCTCCTCCACTCTCTCCACTGTCCTCCACTCTCTCCCCTCTCCTTCAATCTCTCCCCTCTCCTCCACTCTCTCCCCTCTCCTCCACTCTCTCCCTCTCCTCCACTCTCTCCCCTCTCCTCCACTCTCTCCCCTCTCCTCCACTCTCTCCCCTCTCCTCCACTCTCTCCCTCTCCTCCACTCTCTCCCTCTCCTCCACTCTCTCCCCTCTCCTCCACTCTCTCCCTCTCCTCCACTCTCTCCCCTCTCCTCCACTCTCTCCCCTCTCCTCCACTCTCTCCCCTCTCCTCCACTCTCTCCCTCTCCTCCACTCTCTCCCTCTCCTCCACTCTCTCCCCTCTCCTCCACTCTCTCCCCTCTCCTCCACTCTCTCCCCTCTCCTCCACTCTCTCCCTCTCCTCCACTCTCTCCCCTCTCCTCCACTCTCTCCCTCTCCTCCACTCTCTCCCTCTCCTCCACTCTCTCCCCTCTCCTCCACTCTCTCCCCTCTCCTCCACTCTCTCCCTCTCCTCCACTCTCTCCCCTCTCCTCCACTCTCTCCCCTCTCCTCCACTCTCTCCCTCTCCTCCACTCTCTCCCTCTCCTCCACTCTCTCCCCTCTCCTCCACTCTCTCCCTCTCCTCCACTCTCTCCCCTCTCCTCCACTCTCTCCCCTCTCCTCCACTCTCTCCCTCTCCTCCACTCTCTCCCCTCTCCTCCACTCTCTCCCTCTCCTCCACTCTCTCCCCTCTCCTCCACTCTCTCCCTCTCCTCCACTCTCTCCCCTCTCCTCCACTCTCTCCCTCTCCTCCACTCTCTCCCTCTCCTCCACTCTCTCCCCTCTCCTCCACTCTCTCCCTCTCCTCCACTCTCTCCCCTCTCCTCCACTTTCTCCCCTCTCCTCCACTCTCTCCCCTCTCCTCCACTCTCTCCCTCTCCTCCACTCTCTCCCCTCTCCTCCACTCCCTCCCCTCTCCTCCACTCTCTCCCCTCTCCTCCACTCTCTCCCCTCTCCTCCACTCTCTCCCCTCGCTCCTCTCGGGCCTTGCTAATGAAAGGCTTCAAACTGCTACCATTTAATTGCATTTTGAGACACTTTAAATATATATATTTATTTTTTACCTTTATTTAACTTAAGGATTGGACCCTGTTAAAATGACATACCCAAATCTAACTGCCTGTATCTCAGGACCTGAAGCAAGGACATGCATATTACTGATACCTTTTGAAAGGAAACACTTTGAAGTTTGTGGAAATGTGAAATTAATGTAGGAGATCTGGTAAAAGATAATACACGTTTTTTTTTTGTCACATCATCTTTGAAATGCAAGAGAAAGGCCATAATATTACTAATGCCCCATGCAAAATACCTCGCGGTAAATTCCCGCGTTCCACAGATTGTGTGTCAAGAATGTTGCATACTGTAGCAAGTTTGTATGAAGGTGTGGTTAAGAAATGGGATAGCAGCCCCAACTGTGAGAGAGTAGGCTATTCTGGATAGGGCATGTACTTTTGTGTAGTTCCAGTCCCTAGAAGTGAGGACCGAGATAATAGTAACATAATATTCAGTGCGGTCTAATTTGAGTATAATGAAGTCTTTCTTGTGAGGTTTTCTGTCCTGAGATACAGAGAGCTGTGAAAGCCTGTCTGCAGATGAAGTGGTCCCCATGAGAGCAGTGATTCTCAGTCCTGGTCCTGGGGACTCAAAGGGGGGCACCTTTTGTTTTTTGCCTTAGCACTACACAGCTGATTCAAAGGATCAACTCATCATCAAGCTTCAAGTGGTGTTTATGTGGGTTGTGATCCTGCTACTGTCACATGCTACACATGCACGTGTGTGTGCACATGCATCTATCAATCCAATGTCATCATGATTTGTTATAAGGGATATTACACTTCAGTAATCCACAATGACCTGGTGATGTAAAAGTCTAATAATGACATTATCTTCCATATTCCTACAGATATCTTGTAACTGGAGATTCCTTCAAAATGATCTCCTACAGTTACTGTGTAGGGCACTGCAAGGTTGGGTGACTAGGGCCATCTGGGACTGCCTCCTGGAGGAATTCAGGCGTGTGAAGGCTACCTATGTCCTGTATAACTTTATGAGGATGGACACGAGGACCAGGAGGGGATCTGCAGCTCACCGCCGTGTGCCAGAGAAGTCTGCTGCTCTGCAGGATGTTTCAAGGATGGAGTCCAACAACGCAGCAAGAGAGACAATGCGTGTGCGGGAGATCTTCACCTCCTACTTCTTCAAAGAGGGTGCTGTTCCCTGGCAACACCATAGACTACATTATGCACAACAAAAGGCTCTTTTAAGAGCAATCCACATTGCAATAAGAGTATTCTTCCATTTACTTAGCTATGTCACCTGCAGTTATTCAATTCCCAGTTTCTCTCCCTGTGATTTCTACTTCTCAGGTGAGGGTGCTGTTTAGGTGAGGGTGCTGTTTAGGTGAGGGTGCTGTTTAGGTGAGGGTGCTGTTTAGGTAAGGGTGGGATGTCTGTACAAAAACAAAACAGCCTATTTTAATCCATATATTGAAAAAATGTAGAACAATTAGACACCCTATAAGCCACACCTACACACTCATGTATCAATCTGATTGGTGGATTGTGTTGTGCAGTAAGCAGGCTCAGGTGTAGAACTGTAGCTCCTCCCACCTTCAAAGTATAGACAAGAGGGCCAACCAATGAGAATAGTAAGACACTTCATTATTTCTATAACTACACTGTATTGTTTGTCCTCATGTGTCTGTGTCTGTTTTTCAGCATAAAGATCTCTGCAGCCACTTAGTGTGGACACCAGGTGAGACACACACACAGATTCCTCTTTAACTACCTTATTGTCTCAATAAGTCTCTCTCCTTCACTTCATCCCTCTCTCCCCTTCTCCCTAAATCCTCTAGGTGATATCAGATGTGTCGGTGAACCCCTCCCACATCTGAAATGGCTGACACAGAGGGCACAGCATGATCAGAGGTGAGAGGTCACTTGGTCAGGTCAACAGGAAGTATTATTAAAGAGATGCTTTACATTGAAATACAGATAGAGATGTAGTAGTCCCAGAGTTAATGATCCCAGGTCAGTTTAATACAGATAGAGATGTAGTAGTCCCAGAGTTAATGATCCCAGGTCAGTTTAATACAGATAGAGATGTAGTAGTCCCAGAGTTAATGATCCCAGGTCAGTTTAATACAGGTAGAGATGTAGTAGTCCCAGAGTTAATGATCCCAGGTCAGTTTAATACAGATAGAGATGTAGTAGTCCCAGAGTTAATGATCCCAGGTCAGTTTAATACAGATAGAGATGTAGTAGTCCCAGAGTTAATGATCCCAGGTCAGTTTAATACAGATAGAGATGTAGTAGTCCCAGAGTTAATGATCCCAGGTCAGTTTAATACAGGTAGAGATGTAGTAGTCCCAGAGTTAATGATCCCAGGTCAGTTTAATACAGATAGAGATGTAGTAGTCCCAGAGTTAATGATCCCAGGTCAGTTTAATACAGATAGAGATGTAGTAGTCCCAGAGTTAATGATCCCAGGTCAGTTTAATACAGATAGAGATGTAGTAGTCCCAGAGTTAATGATCCCAGGTCAGTTTAATACAGATAGAGATGTAGTAGTCCCAGAGTTAATGATCCCAGGTCAGTTTAATACAGATAGAGATGTAGTAGTCCCAGAGTTAATGATCCCAGGTCAGTTTAATACAGATAGAGATGTAGTAGTCCCAGAGTTAATGATCCCAGGTCAGTTTAATACAGGTAAAGATGTAGTAGTCCCAGAGTTAATGATCCCAGGTCAGTTTAATACAGATAGAGATGTAGTAGTCCCAGAGTTAATGATCCCAGGTCAGTTTAATACAGATAGAGATGTAGTAGTCCCAGAGTTAATGATCCCAGGTCAGTTTAATACAGATAGAGATGTAGTAGTCCCAGAGTTAATGATCCCAGGTCAGTTTAATACAGGTAGAGATGTAGTAGTCCCAGAGTTAATGATCCCAGGTCAGTTTAATACAGATAGAGATGTAATAGTCCCAGAGTTAATGATCCCAGGTCAGTTTAATACAGATAGAGATGTAGTAGTCCCAGAGTTAATGATCCCAGGTCAGTTTAACATTTCACCTCCTGATGATTGTGATGTCTGACAGTGTTGACAGCATAAAAAAACAAGGCTTAATCATGCTCTCTCTCTCTACCCATCTGTCTCTCGTCTGCAGGTATGTTTTGATGTGAGAGAGGAAGCCAGTCCTGTCATCGCCACCTCACCCACTCTTAAGATAACCTTCGGGCCAACTGGGGGCCCAAGGCTGCTTAGGAGACACCACTAGAGACACTATGTAATTGTGATGAACTGAGAGAATATTAGGGTAGCACTGTAGTTCATTAATCATATGCTGTCTTCCCTGCTCCTCTGTTCTTACCTCTCTCCCTGTCTGTCTTCCCTGCTCCTCTGTTCTCACCTCTCTCCCTGTCTGTCTTCCCTGCTCCTCTGTTCTCACCTCTCTCCCTGTCTGTCTTCCCTGCTCCTCTGTTCTCACCTCTCTCCCTGTCTGTCTTCTACACTCTCACACCTCCTCTTTCTTCCTATGTTTTTATAATGCACTCCAGATGTGCATTGAAGTACAGATTTAACTTGTGTTTGTAATATATTATAATATTTAATGCACTTGAATAATGAACTCAATAAAGTGTTTCACATTATGTATCTCATTTGATGAAATACTACAACTATCTGTGTTTATCAGATTTGTATCTATTGATGTTCCAGGACCAAGATTGGTAAACACTTTTGAAGTGTATAACTGTAATACATACATGCAGACACAGCATCATCCAAAGACTGGAATTTGATACTCCTGGTATTGGATATGACTGAAAAAGTATCTCAGACATTCATACCTGAACTGCACCTTTATTTGCCAAGGTAGAATACATGATCAGTGAATATATTAAATGTACAGGCTACAATGTGGGGATCTCATCCCTGGTAATAACTACATGTATATAATATAACTTTGTGCCAAGACTTGCATTCTTGGCACAAAGTTATAATATATTCTGGCTTCATTAATGTCATTCAGACTGTTTTGAAGTTGATACAACTGGCTATGATACCTAGGTTCATAGCTAGGTTCTGAACCAATATGTATACCAAACGTTTTAGGGTCCATACACAGAACGTTTTAGGGTCCATACACAGCTAGCTACACATTCATAGGCATACAGGTATTTTTATCTTCCACTGCACAATAAGCAAGAACATAGTTAGCTAGCTACATTACTTCATCTGCATTGCATGGCAAATATCAGCAAGGCAAGCTTACAAAATTGAACACTCAAATTGCAGTAAATGCTTTAGCTAGCTAGATTTTTTACACCCACTTTTTCACAAGATGACAGCCTGGTTTGCTGGTTGTTTCAGGAGTCCCTAAAACATTAAACAACCAGAATTACAATGTCATAGTCATGTCACAACACCTGTCACAACACTATCCATTTACAACCCAGCAGCATGGAAATGAACTGCTCCATTTACAACCCAGCAGCATGGAAATGAACTGCTCCATTTACAACCCAGCAGCATGGAAATGAACTGCTCCATTTACAACCCAGCAGCATGGAAATGAACTGATCCATTTACAACCCAGCAGCATGGAAATGAACTGCTCAATTTACAACCCAGCAGCATGCAAATGAACTGCTGGGTTGTAAATAGAGCAGTTCATTTCCATGCTGCTGGGTTGTAAATAGAGCAGTTCATTTCCATGTTGCTGGGTTGTAAATGGAGCAGTTAATTTCCATGCTGCTGGGTTGTAATTGGCTTGTTTAACTCCTTCCAAACTCAGTAAAGTACAAGCTCACACAATACAGATAATAGCCTATTAATGTCCTTAAGTGCATGTACAGTGGAAGTGAGATATCGCCACCTACTTCCAGTGCTATAAAGTTTTCCCTTGAAATGCATCATTACAGATAACAGAAAAAAATACTTTAAACATCTTTGTCTCTGTCATATGCTTTTGTTTAGGGGAATTTCAAGGAAAACATCTAGCTGAAACATCCTGGTTCTTATTTTCATGTTACTGGTCATAGATCCAGAGACTATATTTTATAGTATAAGCTATTTATTTAAACTTTTTTAAGCCTCTTTCATTCCTCACTCCTATTGTATTTAATGACGAGGAATAACTGTAGGCCTTCCTCCCATTTTACGGAACTCTGAGGAGTGAAAAGTGTTCTTAAACTATGGGGAGTTTGAGAAGTGTTCTAAAAGTAATGAGCATGTGTTTTTGTCTGGGGAAGCAGATATTTACGAACAAAACTGAGCAGTTCTGGGAAAGAAGTAGAAATATGCAGAGGGGTGATATTTCATGTTTTTGACTGAGTGCGCCTCTTTTGATAAAGTTCCAACTATAATACAGCTTGTGCATGACGTTCACACACTTGGTCTCCCACTGACAAAGATGTCAATTAATGGATTTGTTTCTGGCTATAACAGCTGACCAGGGGAGGTTTGTGTTGCAGTCTGGGAAACGAAAGAATAATCATCCAGGAATAACACAATGCTCCATGATACACTACACAGCCAAAGGTATGTGGACACCTGCTTGTCGAACATCAAATTCCAAAATCATGGGCATTAATATGGAGTTGGTCCCCCCTTTGCTGCTATAACAGCCTCCACACTTCTCTGAAGGCTGCCATTAGATGTTGGAACATTGCTGCGGGGACTTGCTTCCATTCAGCCACAAGAGCATTAGTGAGGTCGGGCACTGATGCTGGGCAATTAGGCCTGGCTCGCAGTCGGCATTCCAATTCATCCCAACGGTGTTTGATGGGGTTGAGGTCGGGGCTCTGTGCAGGCCAATCAAGTTCTTCCACACCAATCTCAACAAACCATTTCTGCATTGACCTCGCTTTGTGCATGGGGGCATTGTCATGCTGAAACAGGAAAGGGCCTTCCCCAAACTGTTGCCACAAAGTTGGAAGCACAGAATCGTCTAGAATGTCATTGTATGCTGTAGCGTTAAGATTTCCCTTCACTGGAACTAAGGGGCCTAGCCAGAACCATGAAAAACAGCCCATACCATTATTCCTCCTCCACCAAACTTTACAGTTGGTACTATGCATTGGGGCAGGTAGTGTTCTCCTGGCATACGCCAAACCCCGATTTGTCCGTCGAACTGCCAGATGGTGAAGCGTGTATCATCACTACAGAGAACGCGTTTCCACTGCTCCAGAGTCCAATGGCGGTGAGCTTTACACCACTCCAGCCGACGCTTGGCATTGTGCATGGTTATCTTAGGCTTGTGTGCGGCTGCTCGGCCGTGGAAACCCATTTTGTGAATCTCCTGATGAACAGTTCTTGTGCTGACGTTGCTTCCAGAGGCAGTTTGGAACTCAATAGTGAGTGTTGCAACCGAGAACAGACGATTTCTACGCGCTACGCACTTCAGCACTTGGTGGTTCCGTTCAGTGAGCTTGTGAGAAATATAACTTCACGGCTGATCCTAAAGATTTCCACTTCACAAAAACAGCACTTACAGTTGACAGGGGAACTGTACGCCCCTATACTGCTCCTGTGTGCTGTGATGCTGTCGGGTCGAAATAATGCCTACAGACATGTCGAGTTGTCTCCATGTGTATAGGGTTAGGGTACGCATAGGTGACAACCTGTGTGGAGGATGAGTCACCTAGCATCACATTTGATCTAATTAGATTCATTTTTTGAAAGAAAAACATTGAATTGCTCCAGGACATTATGACGTTTAGATATTTTCTGGACTGAACACGATCCTATCATATCCATTCTGGACTGAACACGATACAATCTGCAATCCAGTCATCTAATGTTTTATTGCACATTTCACTCCTCTGCTTTTGCCAGGTGTGAGTAGAAGTCCTTAAGTCCCCCCCCCAAACAGCATTACCCCCCCATTACATCTGAAAATGACCACACAAGGTATAGAGTATGTTTTTACCTTGTTCTTTGGAGGGGGTGGAAAGGAGGCTAGAGAAAGTGATTTTAAACTTCCATTAGTAAGAATACACCGCCTTATTGAAGGAGACAAGGTCAACAGGGGAGATTTAGTTACGTTAGTGAGGAGAACCATCCCCAGATGGAGCTGTTGTGCGCCAACCCAGAATATTACCTTAGTCAAGAAGAAAGGGCCGTAACACCAGTGGCAGTGGACTGGGGGGAGGTCAAGTTGTCTGCTGTGACAGCTACAAACCATAACAGATGCTTTTTAAAAAGTAAAAGGATAACATGGTGGGTTAGGGTTCAATCCTGGTGGGATAGTGTTAGATCATGGTGGGTTAGGGTTCAGTCCTGGTGGGATAGTGTTAGATCATGGTGGGTCAGGGTTCAATCCTGGTGGGATAGTGTTAGATCATGGTGGGTCAGGGTTAGATGATTGTGGGTTAGGGTTAAATCATGTTGGGTTAGGGTTAAATCATGTTGGGTTAGGGTTAAATCCTGGTGGGATAGTGTTAGATCATGGTGGGTTAGGGTTCAATCCTGGTGGGGTAGTGTTAGATCATGGTGGGTCAGGGTTAGATGATTGTGGGTTAGGGTTAAATCATGTTGGGTTAGGGTTAAATCCTGGTGGGATAGTATTAGATCATGGTGGGTTAGGGTTCAATCCTGGTGGGATAGTGTTAGATCATGGTGGGTTAGGGTTAGATCATGGTGGTTTTGGGTTAGATCATGGTAGAGTACCATAATATTTACCAAGATACTTTTCTTCTATATTCTTCATAGCTGTCTATTTACCACCACTAAGACCACTAAGACCACACTCAACAAGCTGTATAAGGCCATAAAATGCTCATCCATTAAAGTCCTCCTAGTGGCGGAGGACTTTAATGAAGGAGAACTGAAATCCGTTTCACCTCATTTCTACCAGCATGTCACATGGCAACTACACAGAGAGACACATACACAGCTCTCCCTCGCCCTCCATTTGTCAAATATGACCATAACTCTATCCTACTGATTCCTGCTTACAAGCAAAAACTCAAACAGGAACTACCTGTGAAGTGCTCAATACGGAAATAGTCAGATTTTGCTAGCACAGACTGGAATATGTTCCAGGATTCATCCGATGGCATTGAGGAGTATACCACATCTGTAACCAGCTTCATAAATAAGTGCAAAGACATCGTCCCCACGTACGCACATATCCCAACCAGAAGCAAAATCCGCACTGAGCTAAAGGCTAGAGCTGCCAGGACCTCTAACAGAAGACTCCAGCCACCTAAATCATAGACTGTTCTCTGTGCTACCGCACGGCAAGCGTTAACGGAGAACAAAGTCTGGGACCAAAAGGCTCCTTAACAGCTTCTACCCCCAAGCGATAAGACTGCTGAACAGTTCACCAAATGGCTACCTGGACTATTTTCACTGAGCCCTTAGTTTATTGTATAGTCATTAGGGTTAGTCAGGAAATTAAACAAACTCCACGACGCCATAAGACCCTCACTGGAAACAGGCCATTCTTCATGTCTGTCCATTTCAGGTTGACTGTGTTCTTTGGGTGTGTGTGTGCAGTATATATGTGACGGCTGTAATAGAGACACATTTCTAGACAGGCACCTGGGACAGCCTGTGACCACATGATGACAGGACCCGATGATGTCATGGTAGACAACGAGCCAGTCCTCATTAGCCCAGTGTATGCACGGTGTGCCTCCCCAATGGCACCCTATATAAGCACTGCTTGCTTTACGTAGGGAATAGGGTGCAATTTGGGAGGCAAACCTCTCAACCCTCAGTCGATACCCGTTGACTGATCTAAATCAGGACAGGGATGATTTGGTAAGAGATAACTCATACTGCCAAGTCATGGACCTCATTTAGAGTTACAGTTTAAAACACCCCATACCAGGAATCTAATTGTGGGTCTAAATACTTTAAAGTATGCTCTACACGCCCGCCCGCACGCCTGCCACCACCTCCACCACCTTGTAATATTTGGACATCATCCCCCATACCCACCCACCCACTCACACCCACTCACAACCACCCACCCATACCCACCAATACCCACTCACACCCACTTACGCTCACCCATACACACCCACACTCACCCACTCACACCCACTCACACCCACTCACACCCACCCACTCCTACCACCCCCCCCCACCCACACCTACTAACACACACCCACAACCAACTACCAACACGCACCCACACCCGCTCACCCGCCCACACACCGACCAACCCACCCCCACCCATCCACCCACTCACATCCACCCACAAACAACCAACCAACCGCCCACACCCACACCCACAAAGGCATTTTTCTTTCTGTTTTACAACATGTGTAACACAACCACAAACCTCTTTTATCACTTCCCCCAGTATAAGTCTACCTCTCACTCGCTCTCATTAGCCAGCGGAGGGAAATGAGGAATCAGTAAAAATGCAGAGCTTCATTAAACACTATAAACTGTTTATTTAAAATGACAAAAGAGACAGTAAAAACATGCTGGATGAATGCCAGGGAACCTATTTCTCCAGCTGCTCGCGTGCACCTCGGCGACAAATCACTCCACTACAGGTCTAATTTGTAAATGAGGACAACAAATCACTCCGCTACAGGTCTAATTTGTAAATGACGACAACAAATCAGTCTGCTATAGGTCTAATTTGTAAATGAGGACAACAAATCAGTCTGCTATAGGTCTAATTTGTAAACCCCCCCTCTACTCCTTTTTCCCTCAGAACAGCATCAATTCTTCGGGGCTTGGACTCTGCAATATTTCAAAAGCATTCTACAGGGATACTGGACCATGTTGATGCTTCCCACACTTGTGTCAAGTTGGCTCGATATCCATTCTTGATACACACGGAAAACTGTTGAGTGCTAAAAACCCAGCAGCGTTGCAGTTCTTGACAAACATACCGGTGAGCCTGGCACCTACTACCATATCCCGTTCAAAGGCACTTAAATATCTTGTCTTGCCCATTCACCCTCTGAATGACACACATACACAATCCAATTGTCTCAAGGCTTAAAAATCCTTCTTTAACCTGTCTCCTCCCCTACATCTACACTGATTGAGGTGACATCATAAAGGATCATAGCTTTCCCCTGGTCAGACTATGTTTGGACACTCGGTGTATATGTGATAATAGACCGATGGAAAATGTGCTATACAGTCAGAGACTGCAGACCAATGATGTGCTATTTTGAAGTCCTTATCTTTGTTACTGTAGACTTTGCACAGGGTTTTACATTAATCATCCTGATTCACCACAAAACCATGGCTTCATTTAACAGCTTTTCTCTTAATTAATTCAACTCTGAAACGGTCCTTTTTGCCTCATTGGATCGGCGTTAACTTTTTCTGCGCAAGTTCTCAAAAGCATTTGCTGACTGGCGTGCATTTGGCGCACGTACAGTTATGCCCAAAGCTTAGGCTTACACACGAATGGCAGATCAAAATAAATAAAAATAATAATAATAATAATAATTGTTGTCTTTGTTCAACCCGGCCTGCCACCCACCCACAATTCATAGATAGATAGATAGATAGATAGATAGATAGATAGATAGATAGATAGATAGATAGATAGATAGATAGATAGATAGATAGATAGATAGATAGATAGATAGATAGATAGATAGATAGATAGATAGATAGATAGATAGATAGATAGATAGATAGATAGATAGATAGATAGATAGATAGATAGATAGATAGATAGATAGATAGATAGATAGATAGATAGATAGATAGATAGATAGATAGATAGATAGGTACTTTATACACAATATTTCATGAGTCAACATAGGCATCACTACTACACACATGCAAACCCACACACACACACGTACAGTACACACACGTACACACACACACACATACACACACACACCCACACACACACACACACACACACACACACACACACACACACATCCTGAATGAATTGTCCCTAACATTATGTAGTCAAGGAGGTAGATGATCTAACAATCCCTCGACAGGCAGTTTTTTGATAGAACAGTTGTTTATTTAGTTTACAGTAGAAAAAGTGAATGAATGAAGACAGGAATGAGAAAATTACATAAATAGTAGTTTCTTTGTGTGCGTCTTAACTTTATATGATTGGACCACAGACAGTTACCGAGCTCTCAGGAAACTAGACCAGAGTATTTAACTTGGAAGGGTGAGGTGCTAGGAGACCACGGGAACACTCACAGAACCAACTCACCAAGTCTGAAATTGTAATTGAAATGTAAAGCAAGTAAAATGTTAAAGTGCAGTTTGAGAGAAAAACTGAAAAAGAAAAGGGTTGAACACATCCAGGGTTTATTGTGTTAAGGCTGCCATTTATTCATTTCATTTGTATTTTTTATTTAAGTGGGGGCACAGTAAACCTCAAACTGCCCCATGCCCCTCCAAACATGTCACCTAAAACACTGGAGGTACGGTAGAATAACAGGAAACCTAGTAAAACTGGCCTTCTCTTTTAAAACACACCGGGGAGACTGAAGCGGACCATTTGCGAAAAGAGTGCTTGTATCGCATTTAAAAAAGGGACAGTCAAAGGTCAGCCAGCTTTTATTGTCCTCTTGTGTTATTTTCCAGCTGATTCAGAGAATATAAACTGTGTCCTTGTGGCAGACAGAGACAAACCACCGGCCATGCAACTCCAGTTACCTATTATTTTTCTAAGGGGACTGGCTCCATAGACGTCTACAATGATCCTCTGTAATGTAGCCCTGGGAATCTGGGTTCCTGGGTGATTAGAGGAGATGGTGACACGGCCAATTGAAATACTGAGGATGAGGTGTTGAACTCATCCCCCAATTTGTTGATTAGGAAGAAGAAGAAGAAGAAGAAGAAGAAGAAGAAGAAGAAGAAGAAGAAGAAGAAGAAGAAGAAGAAGAAGAAGAAGAAGAAGAAGAAGAAGAAGAAGAAGAAGAAGAAGAAGAAGAAGAAGAAGAAGAAGGAGGAGGAGGAGAAGAAGAAGAAGAAGAAGAAGAAGAAGAAGAAGAAGATAGTTAGCTGAGGTTTCATTGGTGAAGTAATATAGTTATCTTGTAAGCACTTTACAGGTATCAAATTATATTATCTACTTTCCGGAAAACAATGCTTCTTTATATATTGCCTTTTCCCCATTTCTCATTTACTGTGTGGCTAAGAGTAACTGCTTACATGACCCTCTCTCTGTGAATGTTAGACAGTACTGTAAGGCTAACAGTAACTGCCTATGTGACCCACTCTCTGTGAGTGTTAGACAGTACTGTAAGGCTAACAGTAACTACTTACGTGATCCACTCTGTGAATGTATAGTTATAGTTGGGAGGAATGTGTATTAGCAAGGTGGACTCAGAAAAAGACCAATAGTAACTTTCACCAATAACTTTCCCCCCAAAAAAGTAGAACTTCCACCACTGGGCAACATTCCTATTTTGAAATGTTTTACTAATAAAACCCATTAGCTTCAAGAGTTTTCACTCTACGAACATGGCTGGTAAAAATGTATTCACATTCAGGTTTGGTGAGGCATTAGATACACACCAAAAACGTTGTTCTGTGGACCCAGTGAGTTGAGTTATTATCTATGTGATTTCACTGTTAGCTGTCCATTATTCCACCACAGACCATTTTCCTTGTGCATTTAAGAATAGTCAAATGTAAATCCCCAACCAACCATTCCTTTGGTCACACTGGGTCTTTGTTCAAAGGCGTGAAGCCACATCAGATCTACCCTCAAAACCTAACGCACCAGGATAAATGAGACGCTTTCCTTCAATGTGGTAGCTATGAACTATAAAACATACCCCAATCTCCAGTTCATCTTCTCTGTATGGCAGAGGGTTGGTATGTCCCCATTCATCTTTAACATTTATAACAAGGTCAATTAAAAACTTGTTGCAGATCACATGCATTTGGGAGTTGTCCAATGACTCGTGGTTTCAGACACTTTCAAAGCCAGGGTTTAGTGAACTATCGTTATGTTTCTCAGCAGCAGCAGGGATAGAATGAACGCTACCATTGGGAGGGAGCAGATAGGTTTAGTTTAGCTGTTACGCTGTTATACTAACCAGGTTTAGTTTAGCTGTTACACTGTTATACTAACCAGGTTTAGTTTAGCTGTTACACTGTTATACTAACCAGGTTTAGTTTAGCTGTTACGCTGTTATGCTAACCAGGTTCAGTTTAGCTGTTATGCTGTTATGCTAACCAGGTTCAGTTTAGCTGTTATGCTGTTATGCTAACCAGGTTCAGTTTAGCTGTTATGCTGTTATGCTAACCAGGTTTAGTTTAGATGTTATGCTAACCAGGTTTAGTTTAGCTGTTATGCTGTTATGCTAACCAGGTTCAGTTTAGCTGTTACACCTGCACAAATACATAGTGCCAAATGTAACATTTATGGAGGAGGAATAATGGTCTGTGGCTGTTTTTCAAGGTTTGGGCTCGGCCCCTTGGTTCCAGGGAAGGAAAATCTTAATGCTACAGCATACAATGACATTCTAGACGATTCTGTGATTCCAACTTTGTGGCAACAGTTTGGGGAAGGTCTTACCTGTTTCAGCATGACAATGCCCCCATGCACAAAGCAAGGTCCATACAGAAATGGTTTGTCGATATCGGTGTGGAAGAACTTGTCTGGCCTGCACAGAGCCCTGACCTCAACCCCATCAAACACCTTTGGGATGAATTGGAACGCCGACTGCGAGCCAGGCCTAATAGTCCTACATCAGTGCCTGACATCACTAATGCTCTTGTGCCTGAATGGAAGCAAGTCCCCGCAGCAATGTTCCAACATCTAGTGGAAAGCCTTCCCAGAAGAGTGGAGGTTGTTATAGCAGCAAAGGGGGACCAACTCCATATTAATGACCATGATTTTGGAATGAGATGTTTGACAAGCAGTTGTCCACATACTTTTGGCCATGTAGTGTGTCTTAAAAAAATTACTTTTCTGCTCCTTCCCTTACTTGGATCGGACCGGGTGTGGATCCGACCAGGTCTATACGGAATGGGCTTAGTTGTCCTTGGGTCCGTTCGAAACGGGTCTCTATATTTCCCCTTTGTATTTATGCATATTCCCTTGAAAACCTCTATGTTGCATGTCATTATAAGTTGTTAGTCAAGCGTCCAGTCCTGTCAGCTCACTGAGAAACAGTCCTGTTAGTCAAGCATCCAGTCCTGTCAGCTCACAGAGAAACAGTCCTGTTAGTCAAGCATCCAGTCCTGTCAGCTCACAGAGAAACAGTCCTGTTAGTCAAGCATCCAGTCCTGTCAGCTCACAGAGAAACAGTCCTGTTAGTCAAGCATCCAGTCCTGTCAGCTCACAGAGAAACAGTCCTGTTAGTCAAGCATCCAGTCCTGTCAGCTCACTGATAAAATTGCTAGGCAGCCTCTCAATTTCTCCTTCCCTGCTCTCCCTAACTCTCTCTCTAACCTTCACTCTCCCAGCCTCTTTACCCTTCACTCTCCCAGCCTCTCTACCCTTCACTCTCCCAGCCTCTTTACCCTCACTCTCCCAGCCTCTCTTCCCTTCACTCTCCCAGCCACTCTAACCTTCACTCTCCCAGCCTCTCTACCCTTCACTCTCCCAGCCTCTCTACCTTTCACTCTCCCAGCCTCTTTACCCTTCACTCTCCCAGCCTCTCTTCCCTTCACTCTCCCAGCCACTCTAACCTTCACTCTCCCAGCCTCTCTTCCCTTCACTTTCCCAGCCACTCTAACCTTCACTCTCCCAGTCTCTCTTCCCTTCACTCTCCCAGTCCTCTCCCTGGCCTAATATCACATATTTATATAATTCCACAACCTTACTAATACCAAACATGAAGTGCAAAGCTTGACTTTTCTGGGAAAAGCTCAACACTTCCTTCACCAGATCTAGTTAATAAAGAGATAATATAATAATGCCTCACCGGCAAATTATTCTGTGGGTGCTCCGAGATTCCCGATATGGTCCCAAGACATTCCTGGAGTCCCAGAGAAGATGTCCCCATCCCCAGAGACACAGCTGCTGCCCTTGTGTGTGGAGAAACCTGAGAGTTGCTACTCTTCCGTGTCGTGTGTTATTAAAAACATGCCCTCCATAATCTTTTATATCCTGCCTTATTAAAGAGGCCTTGGTTTCACTCTGGAACCGTCACCAGAGAAAGAGCAATGTAATTGTTTCCAGTGTAAAGACAGAGTACTAATAAATGTCAGGTGGACGCAATCTGGAGAACGTCTTACTGTCCCCTGGTCCATCCTTTGCCCCCTTCTCCATCTACAGACGGTGGCCATGCCCCCTTCTCCATCTACAGACGGTGGCCATCCCTGGTCACAGAGAACCTGTTCACCATGAGGATCCATGTACAACCAGGTCCACAGTATGGTAGTGACACATGCCTTGAACGATTGAAACAAACACAACGGAGGATCTCTGAGACCATAGTTGGCCGAAGTTTCTGTATGGATGTCATTTGTTTCAGGAAGTGATGTTCATTTTAAATTGAGGGAACAGTATGTTAATGGTCCTTTTGGTCATTTACAGTTCGGGAACTGGTTATCTTTGCTGTATTGACCTTGACCTTGGTTTTTCCATTAAGTATGTTGAATAGCTTTACTCCTCACAATTCAGGCAATTATAAAGGATTCAACTGACTTGTGTGGTTAAGTGTTGCAATGCTCATCTGATCTCATCTGACACCCATTGTATGAATGTGATAGCTCTTCTATGGCTTCCTATAGTCGAGCACACGTGCAATCCATTATTTCTGAAAGTTCTCCCTCTCTCTCTCCCTCCCTCCCTCCCTCCCTCCCTCCCTCCCTCCCTCCCTCCCTCATAACAAAGTGATCTAAGTGCAGCAATTGTCCCGCATTCATTTTGGAACTGAGCCAATGGCAGGGGAAAACAGGCCATGTTAGATTGAATGTAACTGCTTTGGTTCGACACACTGAGAACCATATGAGAGGCTTTCACTTTCCAGATCCTCATTCTCTTCTCCCCGCATTGCCTCTTTGCTGCTTCCACGGAAGGACACTACACGGTTCTATAGAGCTGCTATTTTCAAGTGTCTGCATTCCCTCGGCTGGATAATGGACCTTAGTATTGAGAAACGAGGAGCCAAGAGGTAGTTGTTAGAAAGCTAGTGTGTGTGTAGGATGTGGGGGAGTGGATGGAGGCCACCAGTTCGATGCGTCGTTAAAACAACCACGACTGAGGGGTTTTACAGGATAGATAAAGAACACATACAAGTGTGGGGGAAAAATAGGCATCAACCCCAATCAAAGTTAAGGACGTGTTATTAAAACAGTGTTTGGAGAGGAGAGGGAGGCGACAGCTGTCGCATCTCGCGTTTAGCGGCGAACAGTAAACAAGACATCATGGTTTCGGGCATTTAAGGGCTGGTGGGGGGATTATAGTGAGAGGAGGGCAACATTGAAGGGTCAAGAGCTCCTGAGTGAAGACAAAACAACTTGCTAGCTTCTACTTAGCATAAAAGGGCAATTCATGTATGCAATAAGAATGAATTCATTAGCTCCTCATTATAGATTATAAAACCTTTAAACCACAGCATCTGTTCCTGTCTATTGATTATATATTGGGGATAATAGAATATCAAACTGATTAGTCATGAAGGTGCAAACGCATTCATCAGGAGTCCACAGTTATGGTAGAACTTTTCACATTACATGAAAACTTTACCCATCCTGGTCCTAAACTGTGAATGAACAGTAAGTGAGACAAAACGCCTTTCAGTCAAACAGCACCAACCGATCACAATAAAGAACAGTTGTGTGTTTCCTAATCACTACACAACATCATATCCATAATAGCTGGGCTCGGTCCTCTGCTGGACGCCGCATGCTCAGTGTGTCGGTCACTGGGGTTGATTTTGGCACCAGACTGCAAGTAGAGAGACCAGAGAGAGACCAGGGAGCTGAGAGCAGGCCCAGGCAGAAGTAGAGAGACCAGGGAGCTGAGAGCAGGCCCAGATAGAAGTAGAGAGACCAGACTGCAAGTAGAGAGACCAGAGAGAGACCAGGGAGCTGAGAGCAGGCCCAGGCAGAAGTAGAGAGACCAGGGAGCTGAGAGCAGGCCCAGGCAGAAGTAGAGAGACCAGGGAGCTGAGAGCAGGCCCAGATAGAAGTAGAGAGACCAGGGAGCTGAGAGCAGGCCCAGATAGAAGTAGAGAGACCAGGGAGCTGAGAGCAGGCCCAGATAGAAGTAGAGAGACCAGGGAGCTGAGAGCAGACCCAGACTGAGGTAGTAAGAGCAGAGAACAGAGAGCAGGGAGCTGAGAGCAGGACAAGAGTACAGTTCAAAACAAAGTGGTGGTAATAGATGAATGCTCAGGCTGTCCCTAGCCATGAGCATTCATTAAGGTGACTCAGCCGCTCGTAAACAGTTAATAAGAGCTTTTCTCCGGCTCAAATTCTTCCAGAGGCTTCCAGAGTCGGAGGACTGTACCATGAAGGAGGAATGGCAGCCGGACAACTTTCCATTTGTTATGGCATAACGTTGTTTGACACACAATTGAACTCTTGTGCTTTTGACCTTCATTTTTATTCCTTGTGCAAAGCTCAATAGTTTTTACCTATGCAGTATGAGCCATACAGGGTGAACCTGCAGTATGAGCCATACAGGGTGAACCTGCAGTATGAGCCATACAGGGTGAACCTGCAGTATGAGCCATACAGGGTGAACCTGCAGTATGAGCCAGATAGGGTGAACCTGCAGTATGAGCCATACAGGGTGAACCTGCAGTATGAGCCATAAAACACGTCTCAACCATATTCAGAGTTTCTAGGATTGAAACACGTCTCAACCATATTCAGAGTTTCTAGGCTTGAAACACGTCTCAACCATATTCAGAGTTTCTAGGCTTGAAACACGTCTCAACCATATTCAGAGTTTCTAGGCTTGAAACACGTCTCAACCATATTCAGAGTTTCTAGGCTTGAAACACGTCTCAACCATATTCAGAGTTTCTAGGATTGAAACACGTCTCAACCATATTCAGAGTTTCTAGGCTTGAAACACGTCTCAACCATATTCAGAGTTTCTAGGCTTGAAACACGTCTCAACCATATTCAGAGTTTCTAGGCTTGAAACACGTCTCAACCATATTCAGAGTTTCTAGGCTTGAAACACGTCTCAACCATATTCAGAGTTTCTAGGCTTGAAACACGTCTCAACCATATTCAGAGTTTCTAGGATTGAAACACGTCTCAACCATATTCAGAGTTTCTAGGATTGAAACACGTCTCAACCATATTCAGAGTTTCTAGGATTGAAACACGTCTCAACCATATTCAGAGTTTCTAGGATTGAAACACGTCTCAACCATATTCAGAGTTTCTAGGATTGAAACACGTCTCAAACATATTCCTTTACCTGATAGAATCCATCATATTCCACTATAATGGCATGATCTCTCCACAGCGACTGTCAGCAGCTTGCAACATGATTTTCTGTCCAACAGGCAGGACTGTAACATGCTCCATTGAACGACCGGCCAAACAACAGGCAGGACTGTAACATGCTCCATTGAACGACCGGCCAAACAACAGGCAGGACTGTAACATGCTCCATTGACCGACCGGCCAAACAACAGGCAGGACTGTAACATGCTCCATTGAACGACCGGCCAAACAACAGGCAGGACTGTAACATGCTCCATTGAACGACCGGCCAAACAACAGGCAGGGAAGCCATGATAACAGCGGATGATGATTTGCTCTCGCCATCCTGCATTAGGGCCATCTCTCAGTGCTGTGGCGCTGACCTCATACTTTCCCAGTCTCATTTAAGCAAGGCATGCTGGATAAGCAGTTATGCATCTCTTAATGCCATCGTCTCATCGCCAGAGTGGACATTCTCCAACAAACTTGTCGTTTGACCTCCGTCATGACTGGCCAAATTGGAGATCTGTTCTCCCTTTCGAAAAAGAAAGAGATAAAATATAAAAACTATCTCCTCCAGGCGATATAATATGTATATTTTAAGGACGATTAGTCATGATCGTGGGTGTTTCACAGGTTACTAAAGGAAGCTTAGTCACGACTCTTGTGAGACATGGAGTTCTAAGTTCTAAGTCAGATCTTAGTTGTTAAAAGTAAAGAAATATAAGTATGTTTACAAAATATATCCTCTTGTATGTTGAATAATTTAAATCCACTACATTGGCAGAATTATACACAGGATACCATCATGTCATGGTCACATGACACGTGAAAACAAAAGTAATAGCAGTACTAGGATGTAAACATTTCTTACACTTTCCTTTTTGTACGGCTTTGAGGACAGTGTTGTGTACGGCTGTGAGGACAGTGTTTTGTACGGCTGTGAGGGCAGTGTTTTGTACGGCTGTGAGGACAGTGTTTTGTACGGCTGTGAGGACAGTGTTTTGTACGGCTTTGAGGGCAGTGTTTTGTACAGCTGTGAGGACAGTGTTTTGTACGGCTGTGAGGGCAGTGTTTTGTACGGCTGTGAGGACAGTGTTTTGTACGGCTGTGAGGACAGTGTTTTGTACGGCTGTGAGGACAGTGTTTTGTACGGCTGTGAGGACAGTGTTTTGTACAGCTGTGAGGACAGTGTTTTGTACGGCTGTGAGGACAGTGTTTTGTACGGCTGTGAGGACAGTGTTTTGTACGGCTGTGAGGACAGTGTTGTGTACAGCTGTGAGGACAGTGTTTTGTACGAATGTGAGGACAGTGTTCAGTAACCAACTGTCCAACCCTCTCAAGCCTCATCAAACAATGTGTTTGACCCTATAAGATCCTTTGGGACCCTCTGGGACCCTTTGGGACTCTCAGTGACCCTCTGGGACCCTCTGAGACCCTCTGGGACCCTCTGGGACCCTCTGGGAGCTCTTGTGTATATGTATATTTTTTTGCAAGACGTGTTTATTAGTTAGCGTCTGTGTGTTTGTCAGTTGAGCTGAGAATTGAGAGCTTTGTACTCCCTGCTGAGCCAGTACCCCCTTCGAGCAGAACCCTAGAGGGAGAGAGGATTTCTGGTCTGGGAAGCCCCTCCAAGCCCGAGCTACCCAACCCACACACTGTTAATTAAGGGCTCGGAGCACTTCCCCAACCCCAGCATGAGTGCCTGTCCTGTGGGGACTGTTTCAACCAGGCCCCCAGGCTCTGCTGTCTGAGCAGGCCTCAGGGGGGCACTGGCTCACTTAGTGGGGCAGCAGTGCATAGACTGAATGTGCTTCATAGTGGGCCACTGTTTTTTTTTTTAACAAACTAAGCCTTCCCTTCTTATTGCCACCGGCATCAGGGTCTACTGGTCACACAAATTAAGGGCCAATTAAGAACCAGAGAGATCAAAGTGGTGTCTATTGAAGAAGAAGCCACTCAAAACAGCTTCATAAGGACAGATTGGGTGATGCAACAGGAAGCTGACCACCTCAACCATACCAAAGGTTAACTTATGAAAGAAAACATTGCCTTAAAATGGGACGAAGACAATCACATTGAGACAACTGTTCTTAGTCCAACTATTGTTATTCTGGAAGATATAACTCCGGTAATGCATAATGATGACAGGCACACTCCGATTCAGCTGGCAGTCTTTACCGGGAATCAAACCGACTGGGGATTCCAGCTGCTCTGAGACACCGTGGGATTGGCTGTATCTGCAATCATCTACATCAGGTTGTCAGAGGAACAAAGAAACAGAAACAACTACAACAAGAGAAAAACATATTTAATCCTCCCTTACCTTCTTTCCTTACCTCCTTTCCTTACCTTCTTCCCTTGCTTTTCTCCCTAGCAGTAATTCAATGCAAATCTATCAGCAGTCAAACATTTCAGAAATGAAATGGGCCTTTATGGAATAAAATGTCATTTGCCAACAGCTAATGAAAACCCTCCCACTGGGCACACCACATAATTTCAATGTGGAAATGTGGGTCATTTTTGGTTGAAACGTTAATCAATGAGATTTCAATCTTTATGGTTACTTAGGGTTACATAAGGATAGGGTTACATAGGGTTAGGGTTACATAGGGTTACATAGGGTTAGGATTACATAGGGTTAGGGTTACATAGAGATAGGGTTACATGAGAAAACATAGGGATAGGGTTACATAGGGTTACATAAGATTACATAGGGTTACATAGGATTAGGGTTACATAGTTTTAGGGTTACATTGAGAAAGGGATACATAGGGTTTAATAGGAATAGGGTTACATAAGGTTAGGGTTACATAGGGATAAGGTTTAATAGGGTTAGGGTTACATAGTTTTAGAGTTACATAGGGATAGGGTTACCCAGGGTTAGGGTTACAGAGGGTTACATATGTTTAGGGTTACATAGAGTTACAAAGGGTTACATAGGTTTAGAGTTACATAGGGTTACCTAGGGTTAGTCTTACAGAGGGTTACATAGGGCTAGGGTTACATATGGTTACATATGGTTAGGGTTACATAGGGTTAGATAAGGTTAGGGTTACATAGGGTTACATAGGGTTAGGGCTACATAGCGTTATGGTTACCAAGTAGTTGAATAGGGTTTGGGTTACATAGGATTATGGTTAGATAGGGTTACATAAGGATAGGGTTACATAGCGTTATGGTTACTAAGTAGTTGAATAAGTTTAGGGTTACATAGGGTTAGATATGGTTTAGGTTACATAGGGTTAGATAGGGTTAGGGTTACATAGGGATAGGGTTACATAGGGTTATATAGGGTTACATAGAGTTACATAAGGTTAGGGTTACATAGCGTTATGGTTACAAAGTAGTTGAATAGGGTTAGGGTTACATAGGATTAGATAGGGTTTGGGTTACATAGGGTTATATAGGGTTTGGGTTACATAGGGTTAGGGTTACATTGTAGTTACATAGGGTTAGGGTTACATAGTGTTACAACGAGTTAGGGTTACATAGGGTTACATAGGGTTACATAGGGATAGGGTTACATATGATTATGGTTACTTAGGGTTGGGGTTACATAGGTTTATGGTTACATAGTATTTGCATAGGGTTAGGGTTACATAGAGTTACATTGGGATAAGGTTACATAGGGTTCCATAGGGATATGGTTACATAGGGTTATATAGGGTTGGGGTTACATAGGATAATGGTTAGATAGGGTTACATAGGGTTACATATTGTTAGGGTTACATAGGGTTAGGGTTACATAGGGTTATGGTTACTGAGGGTTATGGTTACATAGTAGTTGCATAGGGTTAGGGTTACATAGGGTTAGATAGGGTTAGGGTTACATACTGTTACATAGGGTTATGGTTACATAGGGTTAGATAGGGTTAGGGTTACATGCTGTTACATAGGGTTATGGTTACATAGGGTTAGTTAGATAGATAGATAGATAGATAGATAGATAGATAGATAGATAGATAGATAGATAGATAGATAGATAGATAGATAGATAGATAGATAGATAGATAGATAGATAGATAGATAGATAGATAGATAGATAGATAGATAGATAGATAGATAGATAGATAGATAGATAGATAGATAGATAGATAGATAGATAGATAGATAGATAGATAGATAGATAGATAGATAGATAGATAGATAGATAGATAGATAGATAGATAGATAGATAGATAGGTACTTTATTGATCCCCCGGGGGGGGGGAATTTCATAATTTAGATAGGGTTATGGTTACATAGGGTTAGATAGGGTTAGGGTACAATAGGTTAGGGTTACGTAGGGTTAGATAGTGTTAGGGATTCATAGGGTTATGCTTAGATACAGTTAGACAGGGTTCTTTAGAGTTAGATAAGGTTAAGGTTAGATATGTGTGTAACAATATCTGCCTTGTGGTCGTGTTTACTTGGTGTGTTGGAAACTCAAACCTGTTTGTTTGTATATGTGTATTTGTATGTGTGTGTTTGTATGTGTGTGTTTGTATGTGTGTGTTTGTATGTGTGTGTGTGTGTGTGTGTGTGTGTGTGTGTGTGTGTGTGTGTGTGTGTGTGTGTGTGTGTGTGTGTGTGTGTGTGTGTGTGTGTGTGTGTGTGTGTGACCTGCTAGTGTTCAATGTCTGAATGCTATTCCTAGTGCTAAGCCCATCTGTACTGCCACCCAACAGAAACAGAAAATGGGTTAATTAAAAAGATGCCAATAAACTGTGTTTAACTACTGTTTGGGGACAAAAACAAACAATAAACTGTGTTTAACTGCTGTTTGGGGACTAAAATAAACAATAAACTGTGTTTAACTACTGTTTGGGGACTTGGGGGACGTGTGTTGAGCCCATCCATTGTGAAGAGCAGAGTAATTTCCCCTGTGTCTATTGAGAGCAACAGCCCATGACACAGTCTTAACTGTCTAGTTAGGGTCCTACACAGCAACAGCCCATGACACAGTCTTAACTGTCTAGTTAGGGTCCTACACAGCAACAGCCCATGACACAGTCTTAACTGTCTAGTTAGGGTCCTACACAGCAACAGCCCATGACACAGTCGTAACTGTCTAGTTAGGGTCCTACACAGCAACAGCCCATGACACAGTCGTAACTGTCTAGTTAGGGTCCTACACAGCAACAGCCCATGACACAGTCGTAACTGTCTAGTTAGGGTCCTACACAGCAACAGCCCATGACACAGTCGTAACTGTCTAGTTAGGGTCCTACACAGCAACAGCCCATGACACTGTCGTAACTGTCTAGTTAGGGTCCTACACAGCAACAGCCCATGACACAGTCGTAACTGTCTAGTTAGGGTCCTACACAGCAACAGCCCATGACACAGTCTTAACTGTCTAGTTAGGGTCCTACACAGCAACAGCCCATGACACAGTCTTAACTGTCTAGTTAGGGTCCTACACAGCAACAGCCCATGACACAGTCTTAACTGTCTAGTTAGGGTCCTACACAGCAACAGCCCATGACACAGTCTTAACGGTCTAGTTAGGGTCCTCCACAGACACATTTTTCACAATTGATTTGGCCGCCGCGTCCCTTATATTCCAAAACTGCCTGGAGGCCTCGGTAGTGACAGTAAGAGAGCATGTGCTGATCTATGTGTCTAACACACAGAAGATTCATCCTGGGAGAAAGTGTGTCCTGTGTGTGTGTGTGAGAGAGAGAGAGAGAGAGAGAGAGAGAGAGAGAGAGAGAGAGAGAGAGAGAGAGAGAGAGAGAGAGAGAGAGAGAGAGAGAGAGAGAGAGAGAGAGAGAACGAAATAGAGAGAGATAGAGTGTGTCACGTGTGTGTGTGTGGAGGGAGGATGGGTTGGAGGGAATGAAGAGACTTGTGGCATGTCTCGTCTGTCTGTTGAAGGGTTTGTCTTTCTGTGGGGTGGCATGTCTCGTCTGTCTGTTGAAGGGTTTGTCTTTCTGTGGGGTGGCATGTCTCGTCTGTCTGTTGAAGGGTTTGTCTTTCTGTGGGGTGGCATGTCTCGTCTGTCTGTTGAAGGGTTTGTCTTTCTGTGGGGTGGCATGTCTCGTCTGTCTGTTGAAGGGTTTGTCTTTCTGTGGGGTGGCATGTCTCGTCTGTCTGTTGAAGGGTTTGTCTTTCTGTGGGGTGGCATGTCTCGTCTGTCTGTTGAAGGGTTTGTCTTTCTGTGGGGTGGCATGTCTCGTCTGTCTGTTGAAGGGTTTGTCTTTCTGTGGGGTGGCATGTCTCGTCTGTCTGTTGAAGGGTTTGTCTTTCAGTGGGGTGGCATGTCTCGTCTGTCTGTTGAAGGGTTTGTCTTTCAGTGGGGTGGCATGTCTCGTCTGTCTGTTGAAGGGTTTGTCTTTCAGTGGGGTGGCATGTCTCGTCTGTCTGTTGAAGGGTTTGTCTTTCAGTGGGGTGGCATGTCTCGTCTGTCTGTTGAAGGGTTTGTCTTTCTGTGGGGTGGCATGTCTCGTCTGTCTGTTGAAGGGTTTGTCTTTCTGTGGTGTGGCATGTCTCGTCTGTCTGTTGAAGGGTTTGTCTTTCTGTGGGGTGGCATGTCTCGTCTGTCTGTTGAAGGGTTTGTTTTTCTGTGGGATGGCATGTCTCGTCTGTCTGGTGCAGGAAGGGATTGTCTTTCAGTGGGGTGGCATGTCTTGTCTGTCTGTGGAAGGGTTTGTCTTTCTGTGGTGTGGCATGTCTCATCTGTCTGTTGAAGGGTTTGTCTTTCAGTGGGGTGGCATGTCTCGTCTGTCTGTTGAAGGGATTGTCTTTCTGTGGTGTGGCATGTCTCGTCTGTCTGTTGAAGGGTTTGTCTTTCTGTGGGGTGGCATGTCTCGTCTGTCTGTTGAAGGGTTTGTTTTTCTGTGGGATGGCATGTCTCGTCTGTCTGGTGCAGGAAGGGTTTGTCTTTCTGTGCAGTGGCATGTCTCGTCTGTCTGTTGAAGGGTTTGTCTTTCTGTGGTGTGGCATGTCTCGTCTGTCTGTTGAAGGGTTTGTCTTTCAGTGGGGTGGCATGTCTCGTCTGTCAGTTGAAGGGATTGTCTTTCTGTTGGGTGGCATGTCTCGTCTGTCTAGTGCAGGAAGGGTTTGTCTTTCTGTGCGGTGGCATGTCTCGTCTGGCTGGAGAAGGGTTTGTCTTTCTGTGGGGTAGATGTCTCATATGGCTGGAGAAGGGTTTGTCTTTCTGTGGGGTAGATGTCTCATCTGGCTGGAGAAGGGTTTGTCTTTCTAGGGGTGGAATGCTATTTTGTCAGTCTCCGGAATAATTTGTTTCTGGAAAACATTATGAGCCGAAGCCGTGGCACATCTTCCTATGGATAACACATAGCACACATTCTTTCCCATTTACACTGATCATCACACTACTGGGCAGTTCATGTTTTGAAAGGCCTTGAAATTTAGAGGTAAGACATTTCCGGCATTCATGGGAGACTGTGCCAAGCTTCTGAGTAGTTAAGGGGGGGGACAGGTCATTCTCTCTAATTGGAATTTGACTGTGGCTCTGGGTGGTTAACATAAATTAGCACCCGTCGACGTGTGAAACCAATCCGATGTTTGGTGGGACTTGGCACGTCTTAAGTAACGCCAATTCTTCAGTCTTCCATCTCTAGTCGTAACACCGGACACCGATCTATTACTCATTCAAGTGCTGAAGATTCCTGGGTGTAAAAGTGCTACGTCAGTGTAACCATTGTCTAGTCTAAGTCTGGAGTGTCTAGACTGTTGACTTTAGCTCAAATGTTGGCGGATCACTTGCCATAAAAGCGGTGTTACACTTAAGTGTCAGAAAAATGGGATTAGCGTTCCATTCAGGTCAAGGTACGAAACGTAATCTCCCTCCGTTTGGGCATCATTCAAAATAAAACTTGAGCCAGAGAATCCGATAAGCACAACAGTCCTATTAATTGCAGTATCAATGAAGTGTGAATCACAAGTGTTTACTTCGACACCGAGTTGCCTGATCTTAGCCCTTTGAACTGAATCCAATCCACCCAGTGACCGCTGGGGAATGGGCTCAAGGACGCTCAATCGTGGTTGGTCGCCACACCACATCTACGTATGCTGCTGGATGTGTGACGCTTGTGGTGCTCCTGACCTTCAGACACTTAAAATAAAAACAAATAAAGACCTTGGAGGGTGAGTGATGGCTGGGGTTGAGCCTCAGGAGGTCCCCATGTGGTCCCAAGGGTGGGGGTAGAGAGTATGGAGATTGGGGCTGGACAAGGGGAGCGAGGGAGTATGGAGATTGGGGCTGGACAAGGGGAGTGAGGGAGTATGGGGATTGGGGCTGGACAAGGGGAGCGAGGGAGTATGGAGATTGGGGCTGGACAAGGGGAGTGAGGGAGTATGGAGATTGGGGCTGGACAAGGGGAGCGAGGGAGTATGGAGATTGGGGCTGGTTAAGGGGAGCGAGGGAGTATGGAGATTGGGGCTGGACAAGGGGAGCGAGGGAGTATGGAGATTGGGGCTGGACAAGGGGAGTGAGGGAGTATGGGGATTGGGGCTGGTTAAGGGGAGTGAGGGAGTATGGGGATTGGGGCTGGTTAAGGGGAGTGAGGGAGTATGGGGATTGGGGCTGGATAAGGGGAGCGAGGGAGTATGGGGATTCGGGCTGGACAAGGGGAGTGAGGGAGTATGGGGATTGGGGCTGGTTAAGGGGAGTGAGGGAGTATGGGGATTGGGGCTGGATAAGGGGAGTGAGGGAGTATGGGGATTCGGGCTGGTTAAGGGGAGCGAGGGAGTATGGGGATTGGTGCTGGAGAAGGGGAGCGAGGGAGTCATGGAGGGCAGAGATCCACACCACATATGCATCGGGGGGCCATCCGTCATCCTGACAGGCCGGGTGGCGTCAAGTGCCAGTGAGTGTAACATTCCTGGGTGTGCGGGCCACCAGCACTAGAGCCTACCCTACACACACTCCCAGAGCCTGGGATCCGGGGCCACACATCTGGAGGGGAACCCAATCCCTTTCTACAGCCTGGGCGGCCGGGTGGTGGCCGAGAGGTGGTGGGGGAAGGGGAGGGTCCTTTCACTTAAGTTGATCCCTCCATGCAACCCTGTTGGCACTAATATGTGAGGTCAAGATCATAAAACATTAGAATGTACAGTTGGCGGGTTGCAGGGGGTCCGTGGGCCTGCATCAGAGGCGAAAGGGTAAGTCTAGAACTATTTGTATCACTCCATGTGTGTGTGTGTGTGTGTGTGTGTGTGGGGGGGGGGGGGGGGGGTGGGGGGGGGGGGGGGGGGGGGCGGTGTCATTGAGGGTGGTGAGGAATCACTGACACAGGGTTTTGGAACATCACTCACCGTGAATACTACCCTAAGTTTTCTTCACTGTTTGTACATGGGAAAATTATTAGGGTTTTTCGATGGGAGGTGAAATTTGGAAGTGGGGTTGGGTTACTGGTCCAGGGGCTGCAGAGACCAACACCTCCATCTCAGCCAACCACAACTGACCATATCTCCCTCATTCATCCTTGTCAAGGGGAATCTTCTTCCATGCATGTGTGCTTATTTGGCTTTTCTCTGTAATTAATATTCCAAATGTGCCACATAAAGACAAGCATTTTACTATTCAGCCTCAGCACATCCTGGTCCTGAGAAGAGTGCTGCAGACAGAGCAGCGTACACACGCCATCAAAGAAGAGACTCTCCTTTCTCTCAGGAGATTAAGTGAGCCGGGACTTTTAGTCTTTATGAGACAATGGCGTCTCTTCCAGGGCTCTTATTTCATCTTCCTCCACAGTTCTGATGCTGTTACTTTTACTGCTTCTCTCCTGTTTTAGACAATTGTCCCTTGTGTTGCACAAAACGTAGGATTTTCAACTGACAAAGGCCCCATTTTCCAAGGGGTCGTTTTCCAACACAAAGGTGACTTAAAGCACTTGCAATAAGCGTTGTCAAAATGAGAGTTGTCTCTATAAAAGGCTGGCATTCCAAAATAATAGGGAATAATGTGTTTGTCAATATTCCTCAGTGAATTTATTCTTGATCAATGTCACAGTAGGAATCACTTTACTGGCCGACCCATTCCATGAGGTGAATATAGAGTTAATCGGTAGCCAGACAGCGCGAAAAGCCACTCCTCCCTTCTCGTCAAACAATGACAGGCACAATGTTATCTGCTATTTCATATAACATTTTCGCAGTCTCAGAAAATGGCCTTTTGTTTCTGTATTCATCCTCCACTCCCACTCTCTCTGTTATGCATTGATGGCTTCAGGATGATGGCGGGAGGCCTGATGATGGCACAGATCTTTCATGGATTTGTCTCCCTGAGCACAATGAAAGAGGATCGTTGTTAACATTATAACGTATCGATCCGCTCGACTCCCTTTTCCATGACTCATCTCGGGCCCCCCCTCTCGGGCCTCTTGGCTGTCCCTGAGAGCGTCTGTCTCCGATATCCCCTCTCTATTCTGGGGTATTATGGCCGGGTATTTTCTTAGAACCGCCAGAAGCTTTTGTGATAGCAGCAGCTACTCTTCCTGGGGTCCACAAACATGTGACAGGACTCTATATTCTCCTCCCCAACCCCAAGCAAAGGCCCCTGTTCAGGTGCTCTAGAAATGGATACTCCCTTCCTGTTTTCCTTGAGGTAAACACAGATCTATAAGTGAATAGGTATTAGGAAGGTTAACACCCTATTACTTCTACTAATCCAACCAACTTCATATACTTGATTACAAGGAAGGTATATAGGAAGGGTGGCTTTCTGAAGTATTCGACCCGGGCCGGAGTCTCACAGTGAAGGGAATATGCATTTGTCTTGTGAGGGGCCACCTGTAAAGGGTAAGGGTAGGGTTAGTGTTAGGGTAGGGTTAGGGTTAGGGTTAGGGTAGGGTTAGTGTTAGGGTTATGGTAGGGTTAGGGTTAGGGTTAGGGTTAGTGTTAGGGTTAGGGTTAGTGTTAGGGTTAGGGTTAGGGTTAGGGTTAGGGTTAGGGTTAGGGTTAGTGTTAGGGGTAGGGTTAGGGTTAGTGTTAGTGTTAGGGGTAGGGTTAGGGTTAGGGTTAGGGTTAGGGTTAGGGTAGGGTTAGTGTTAGGGTAGTGTTAGGGTAGTGTTAGGGTAGTGTTAGGGTTAGGGTTAGGGTTAGGGTTAGTGTTAGTGTTAGTGTTAGTGTTAGTGTTAGTGTTAGGGTTAGGGTAGGGTTAGGGTTAGGGTTAGGGTTAGGGTTAGGGTTAGTGTTAGTGTTAGTGTTAGTGTTAGTGTTAGGGTTAGGGTTAGGGTTAGGGTTAGGGTTAGTGTTAGTGTTAGTGTTAGTGTTAGTGTTAGGGTTAGGGTTAGGGTTAGGGTTAGGGTTAGTGTTAGTGTTAGTGTTAGTGTTAGGGTTAGGGTTAGGGTTAGGGTTAGGGTTAGGGTCAGCTTGATCGTCATTGTGTACAAACATGTGTTTGTGTAACTTTAGGTCATATATTTATAAATGAAGAGGTGTTAGGGTTAGGGTTAGGGTTAGGGTTAGGGTTAGGGTTAGGGTTAGGGTTAGGGTTAGGGTTAGGGTTAGTGTTAGTGTTAGGGTTAGGGTTAGGGTTAGGGTTAGGGTCAGCTTGATCGTCATTGTGTACAAACATGTGTTTGTGTAACTTTAGGTCATATATTTATAAATGAAGAGGTGTGTGTGTCTGTTTGTGTTTAACCACTAACTCTAACCCTATGATTGTATTTCATCTGACTGAGGTTAGCCTGCTTTCAGGCACGCACACATACAAATCAAATCAAATCAAATCATTTTTTATTTTTCACATGCACCTTACTGTAAAATGCTGACTTACAAGGCCTTAACCAACAATCCAGTTAAAGAAAGAGTAAAGAAAATATTTACTAAATAAACTAAAGTAAATGTTTTACCTTGTAAGCAGTCTATCAACAAAGTATGACAGCAATCCCTGCTTTGGATGTATCTCCCTGGCTCTGTTTCCAAATGCTAATGTTTTAGCATTTGTAGCACAAATCCCATTCAAGTCATGGTACTGATATTAGCATTTGTTGCGCATCATTTTTAAATAATCTATGTGAGTTCATTAAGGATCTCCCGAAAAAATTGTTACATTCGTATGATTTGTGTATAATGTGTGAAAAATGCTAATATCGTTACCATGACGATCTTTTTAATATCAATGGGAGCATTGTCCAAGTGTTTTAAGCTGCCGGATTTCAAAACGCCAGCTAGACAACTGCTTAACCTAGACCTCAGCATTGTTTGCTGTCAGCAGTACCAGGGCATGCTCAATCAAACTCACAGTGCATTGTCAGTGCGCCAGGTAAAACTGTTCTGATCACTGTTCATTTAAAGCTAACGTCCTATGCTCGATCTACCCCTAAACGCATTGTGACTTGGCAAAAACCCCAGCCTTGTACTGTGTGTTAGTTCAGGCAGGAGCCTCCCATAGTGCGTGTGTGCGTGTCTTTTCTGCAGTTCTCTGAGACGTGACGAGGCCCAGCGTGAAGAGCACACACAGGCAATCCCTCGCCCCCATCCCAATTTGGAGATAATTAAAGGCAATTAAAAAACGAAAGACTTTCCACCAGCCAACTGCCGCTCTCCGAGGACATGTTACGGTGTATGTCTTTTATGGGGCTCTGCTCTGCAACGCATGGCTGTTATAGGAAGCCAGTGAAGTGAGGAGGAGTGAATAAGAGCGTAGGCAGGAAGTTGAATGTGTTGGCCTACTGCAGGGTGGACCCACTGTGTGAGTGGAACGTAGAGGTATGTTGACAAACGAGAAGTAGGTCCTTCAAAATGTCCCAGAACTTTTAAATGAAACTGGAAGTGAAGTCGGTGCTCGTATATATAGAAGATGCCAACACTTTTTAATACTACATAATATATAGTTGGTGCCTTTTGGGTAATTCAGATAGTTGGTTTGTGACCTTTTTACTGTATTTTGGGGTATTTTTCTTATGCTCCTGTTCTGCCTTGGTGTGTAATTGTTTGTGCTCAGTCTGCCAAAATAAAGGTTAAAGGAGGAGTTCACTATTTTACAACTTGATGTTAGATGGTTCCTCACCCTGAAAGTAATCTATGGGCCAAGAGAATATGTAATCCAGCGTTCAGTTTTCATCTAACAGCCACTACACACTTCATCTAACCACAAGCTAACAAATAATGGAAGTGATGGGGTCATGTGAGCATATTTGGTTTGATTTGGACATACAAAATCACTTTGTAAAAGAGTGAACTACTCCTTTAAATGGATAAACTAGTGACTATATCCAGTAGACGTGTAAAACAGTAGTGTTACATTTAGAGATATTAGTTTCCTTCCATTAATCATATTATGATTCAAGACTGTATCAGTTTTTAATCTGCTTCAAGGTGATTTGTCACAGTTACCTGCTTAATTATGACAACCATCGCAATGTGGCGTTTAGAGCATCTGTGTTGGTAATGAGAGAGAGAGAGAGCGAGAGAGAGAGATGTGAGAGATGTGCTTTGGTAATGAAAGAGAGAGATCTGCTTTGGTGATGAGAGAGAGATCTGCTTTGGTGATGAGAGAGAGAGATCGGCTTTGGTGATGACAGAGAGATCTGCTTTGGTGATGACAGAGAGATCTGCTTTGGTGATGACAGAGAGATCTGCTTTGGTGATGAGAGAGATCGGCTTTGGTGATGAGAGAGAGAGATCGGTTTTGGTGATGACAGAGAGATCTGCTTTGGTGATATGAGAGAGAGAGAGAGAGAGAGAGAGAGAGAGAGAGAGAGAGAGAGATCTGCTTCGGTGATGAGGGACACCGATTGACAAAGCAATTACTGTGGTCCTTGACATATTGTGTCCCCTGAATGCATGAAAGTGGATCAATCTACCACAGAGAGACTGGGGACATTTCTGTCTGTCTGTCTGTGTCTGTCTGTCTGTCTGTCTGTCTGTCTGTCTGTCTGTCTGTCTGTCTGTCTGTCTGTCTGTCTGTCTGTCTGTCTGTCTGTCTGTCTGTCTGTCTGTCTGTCTGTCTGTCTGTCCCTCTCTCCTCATCTCTCAGTTCTCTCCAGCTCTGTATTACTCCCTCTCTCTCTCTCCTCATCTCTCAGTTCTCTCCAGCTCTGTATTACTCCCTCTCTCTGAAAAAGCATAGCAATTGCGGCTGTGTGTTTGTCTGTCTTTCTGTCTGTCTGCCTGTCTTCTAGGGAAGTTACTGTCTGCCTGTTTGTCTGGCTGTGTCTGTCTGTCTATCTTCCAGTGAAGTAATTGTCAGTCTGTTGGCCTGCCTGCCTGCCTGCCTGCCTGTCTGCCTGTCTGTTTGCCTGTCTGTCTGCCTATCTGCCTATCTGTCTATCTGTGTGTCTGTCTATGCGTCTTCAAGGGAGTCCCTGTCTGTCCTTGAACAGGCAGGTTGTGAAACTAATTTGTCGACTGATCCCCAGTGTTGAATTTTAATCCCTGCCGGGGACACCGGGTGCCTGGGCCGTCTTCCTCTGTGAAGGACAGCCAGCGACAGCTAACACTGTCCCCCTGGCAGCCCCTGTCAGTACAGACAAGACAATGAGCATGGGTGGGATTGGGGAAAGTGAATGGGTAAAGTGACTAGTAGCAGCAAATGTGTTGTGTGTGTGTGTATGTGTGTGTGTGTGTGTGTGTGTGTGTGTGTGTGTGTGTGTGTGTGTGTGTGTGTGTGTGAGAGAGTTTGTGGCATCAGTATGCAGGTGTGTGTGTGGGCGTATGTAGTGTCAGAGTAAGTATGTGTGAATGTGTGGGTAAAGTCCAGTGTGTGTTTGCATTGAGTCAATGCAAGATAATTAGTGTGAAAGGGGTCAATGCAGGTAGTCCGGGTATCCATTGGATTAGCTATTTAGAAGTCTTCTTTAGAAGAGCAGACCGTGTTTGTCAGACAGTTTGTCAATGTTTGTCAACGTCTGTAGCGTCCGAACAGTTCTGCCTGCAAACTATTACGATCACTCTATGGAAACGCAATAGTGTTCTCCATTCTGCTAGTCTGAAGGTTACCCACACAAATGAATGGTATGGAAGTAGTTTTGTGCCAACAAATATTAGGGGTTAAATGTGTGTTCCAAAAAACTAAATTATCTCTTAAATTAGGACATACACTTCAAAACCTTATTATGATTTTTTGATTTAAAAAAAAACATTTTTACATTTATGAATTATAATGAACATTCATTATTATTATTATTATTTAGGTTTCCTAAAATTCTAAATCAAATAGCTAAATGATCAATGGTATGACCATCTTAAAACATTTCCATATGTTAGCTTAGTAGGTCATTCTTAAATGTTATCTTAGATTTTTAGAGGTTAATGATGGCGTTGGAGTCGTGCATGGCCACACAGTCATGGGTGAACAGGGAGCACAGGAGGGGACTAAGCACGCACCCCTGAGGGGCCCCCATGTTGAAGGTCAGTGTGTACTTAGTCCTGTATTGATGCTTTGGCTGTTTAATGGTTCGTCAGACGGTGTAGCGGGATTTCTTTTAAGGGTCTGGGTTAGTGTCCTGCTCCTTGAAAGCGGAAATTCTACCCTTTAGCCCATTGATGATGTTGCCTGTAATCAATCGCTTCTGGTTGGGATATGGTTTATTCACTTGCCGCCGTAGTTTTATCAGAGTGCACCCACGTCGGCCTCTATTTCGCCGTCTGGGCCTCTTCCGAGTGTCGAGGATTAGGGCCTGGTCCCGGGTGAGCAGTATGTCCTGCGCTGCCAATTTATTGAAGTAGAATTCTTTATCTAAATTGAAGTTAGTGATCACTGTTCTGATGTCCAGAAGCTCTTTTCAGTCACAGAAAACATTATGTACAAAAAACACAACATTGCATAAATGGTCAGGAGCCCGTAAGTCGGCCGCTATACATCCCAGCGCCATCTTTCTATCTAGTTGTCTTGTCAACTCAGTTAGTAAACACTGCATTTTTGGTCAGGCACCATTTTCCCATGTACAACAGAATCCAAGAATACTCTCTAACCCTCTAGCAAGGTTCCCTCCTTACCACCGCTCTTGAGAACAGGACCCCCATCCTGTCTCCGGGACTTCATTACCCCCACCAGAGACCCCCAAACCTCCCCACCACGCCAGCACCCACCAACGTTCAGCACAGGGGTTGTGCTTGAGTGAAGCATTATAATGGCCCAAGAAAACTGTGCTTCTTGATAAACCTTAGGGAAGCTGTCAAACAATGAAGATTAATGCCTGTCCAGGATCCCACCTAGGGAATGATCCTTCCTCTCCTCCCTCTATCCTCCTCTTCTCCCTCTCTCCTGCTCTCCTCCCTCTCTCCTGCTCTCCTCCCTCTATCCTGTTCTCCTCCCTCTCTGTCTCTCCTCCCTCTCTCCTGCTCTCATCCCTCTCTCCTGCTCTCCTCCCTCTCTCCTGCTCTCATCCCTCTCTCCTGCTCTCCTCCCTCTCTCCTCCTCACCTCCCTCTCTCCTCCTCTCCTTCCTCTCTCCTCCTCTCCTCCCTCTCTCCTTCCTCTCTCCTCCTCTCCTCCCTCTATCCCACCAGACCATCTGTAAACAGACAAGAATGTGTCACACTTACTGTTATCTCTTTAAGTGCGGTATGAATTTGCTATATATACAACTTTCAATTTAGTGCATATTTCAACATAATGCATAAAACACAATGTCTAGACAGTGAACGTGTAGTTTTTATTTTCTCAGAGTAGTTTTGAGTTAAACCATTACTTACAGTAATAGAATAAAGAGAGAGTCTGTCTCTAAGCTGGTTTGATTCATATCTAAAGCAGTTTCCCACTGTGGTAAGGAAGGACCTAGGCTGTGGTGACCATGGATATGCCTGATCAGATCAGTAGTTAAAGCAGAGATTACTGTGAGATGTCATCACTGACAGGGTGAAATCAACAAATGACAGGGTAGAATCTCAGACTCTCTCTCCCTCTCTCTCTCCCTCTCTCTCTTTCCTTCTAATTCACTCTTTCCCTTTTTAATCTCTCTCCCATGCTACTTCCCCCATCTTCGTTCCCTCTCTTCTCCCACTTCCTCTCTACCCTCCATCCTCTCTCTCCCCATCTCTACTACTTTTACCAATGACCTGCCACTGGCATTAAACAAAGCATGTGTCCATGTATGCTGATGATTCAACCATATTCGCATCAACAACCACAGCTAATGAAGTCACTGAAACCCTTAACAAAGAGTTGCAGTCTGTTGTGGAATGGGTGGCCAGTAATAAACTGGTCCTGAACATCTCTAAAACTAAGAGCATTGTATTTGGTACAAATCATTCCCTAAGTTCTAGACCTCAGCTGAATCTGGTAATGAATGTTGCGGCTGTTGAACAAGTTGAGGAGACTAAATTACTTGGCGTTACCTTAGATTGTAAACGGTCATGTTCAAAGCAGAGCGATTCAATGGTTGTAAAGATGGAGAGAGGTCTTTCCGTAATAAAGAGATGCTCTGCTTTTTTGACACCACACTCAACAAAGCAAGTCCTGCAGGCTCTAGTTGTATCTTATCTTGATTATTGTCCAGTCATATGGTCAAGTCCTGCAGGCTCTAGTATCTTATCTTGATTATTGTCCAGTCATATGGTCAAGTTCTGCAAAGAAAGACCTAGTTAAGCTGCAGCTGGCCCAGAACAGGTTGTCTATCTGAGGGTTGTCTGTCTGAGGGTTGTCCGTCTGAGGGTTGTCTGTCTGCTTCACATGTTTTTCTTTCTGCTCCTTTGAAAGCTCAGGGTCTCTGCATGTCGTTCATACAGCTCTGCTCTGTTGTGGAATCACCCGTGCTCCTCAGGGAGAATTAGTTTGAACTCCAGGTCCCGGAGTCTGTAACAGAGTCTGTAACAGAGAGGAGCAAGCTGCTGCAGAGTCAGAGGACAAAGACAAGGACTGTGTGTCAGACCAGGATAACTGAACAGACCCAGATCCACCTTTCCCAGTGAAAAGGAAGCCCTAACCCTAGAGCTAATCCTATTGTGGTAATCGTGTTGTGTTAATCCTATTGTGGTAATCGTGTTGTGGTAATCCTATTGTGGTAATCGTGTTGTGGTAATCCTATTGTGGTAATCGTGTTGTGGTATTCATGTTGTGTTAATCATATTGTGGTAATCGTGTTGTGGTAATCGTATTGTGGTAATCGTGTTGTGTTAATCCTATTGTGGTAATCGTGTTGTGGTAATCCTATTGTGGTAATCGTGTTGTGGTAATCTTGTTGTGGTATTCATGTTGTGTTAATCATATTGTGGTAATCGTGTTGTGGTAATCGTATTGTGGTAATCGTGTTGCGGTAACCGTGTTGTGGTAATCGTATTGTGGTAATCGTGTTGCCGTAATCGTGTTGTGGTAATCCTATTGTGGTAATCGTGTTGTGGTAATCCTATTGTGGTAACCGTGTTGTGGTAATAGTGTTGTGGTAATCGTGTTGTGGTAATCGTGTTGTGGTAATCGTATTGTGGTAATCGTGTTGTGGTAATCGTATTGTGGTAATCTCCCAATCATGGCCAGATGTGATACAGCCTGGATTTGATCCAGGGACTATAGTGATGCCTCTTGCACTGAGATGAGGTGCATTAGACCGCTGCGCCACTTGGGAGCCAACAGTCCAGTAAGGCACCAATAGTCTAGTAAGGCACCAACAGTCCAGTAAGACACCAACAGTCCAGTAAGGCACCAATAGTCTAGTAAGGCACCCATAGGCTTCCATTTACTTTTTTGAACAAGGTCCTACTGGGGGGTTAATGGGGTCATATCCATTTCCAAAGAAATCACGCTCCAGGGTTTGAATGTGAATTGGACTAATGGTCAAGCTCTTTCGTCGACAATGTGTCCGAGTTTCATGGCCGAAGCATGGTAACCCAATGTGTCCGAGTTTCATGGCCGAAGCATGGTAACCCAATGTGTCCGAGTTTCATGGCCGTAGCATGGTAACCCAATGTGTCCGAGTTTCATGGCCGTAGCATAATAACCCAATGTGTCCGAGTTTCATGGCCGTAGCATGGTAACCCAATGTGTCCGAGTTTCATGGCCGTAGCATAATAACCCAATGTGTCCGAGTTTCATGGCCGTAGCATGGTAACCCAATGTGTCCGAGTTTCATGGCCGTAGCATAATAACCCAATGTGTCCGAGTTTCATGGCCGTAGCATGGTAACCCAATGTGTCCGAGTTTCATGGCCGTAGCATAATAACCCAATGTGTCCGAGTTTCATGGCCGTAGCATGGTAACCCAATGTGTTAAAGTTATCTTGGTCATGTGTAAAATGTGTAAGAACACGATACTGAAATACCACCAATTGCTGTTGGTTCTAGCTCCAGTAAAGCAGGAACTCATCATTTTTAACAAGCAGAATTTCGGGTAACCTCCCCTTTAATCAATGACAATGTTTAGCTCAGCTTTCCTTTAATTTATTTATTTTCCCAATCAAAGAATAAACCACACACACACACACACACACACACACACACACACACACACACACACACACACACACACACAAAGCACATTTGAGAATTCTCCTGCTTTTAGGGTGGTCAGGCTTTTAGGGTGGTCATGCTTTTAGGGTGGTCAGGCTTTTAGGGTGGTCAGGCTTTTAGGGTGGTCAGGCTTTTAAGGTGGTCAGTAGGGCAAAGTGGGGGAAAGCTAGTCTCGCAAGCTTGAAGTCATAAGAATGAATTACCAATTTGGCACAAACACACACAAACACACAAACACATACACACACACACACACACACACACACACACACACACACACACACACACACACACACACACACACACACACACACACACACACACACACGCACACACACACATGGTAGTATCTAGTCATAGTTAATTACAGTAACATTAGAGTTATATCTCCTACTGCATGGTAGTATCTAGTCATAGTTAATTACAGTAACATTAGAGTTATATCTCCTACTGCATGGTAGGATCAAGTCATAGTTAATTACAGTAACATTAGAGTTATATCTCCTACTGCATGGTAGGATCAAGTCATAGTTAATTACAGTAACATTAGAGTTATATCTCCTACTGCATGGTAGGATCTAGTCATAGTTAATTACAGTAACATTAGAGTTATATCTCCTACTGCATGGTAGGATCAAGTCATAGTTAATTACAGTAACATTAGAGTTATATCTCCTACTGCATGGTAGGATCAAGTCATAGTTAATTACAGTAACATTAGAGTTATATCTCCTACTGCATGGTAGGATCTAGTCATAGTTAATTACAGTAACATTAGAGTTATATCTCCTACTGCATGGTAGGATCAAGTCATAGTTAATTACAGTAACATTAGAGTTATATCTCCTACTGCATGGTAGGATCTAGTCATAGTTAATTACAGTAACATTAGAGTTATATCTCCTACTGCATGGTAGGATCTAGTCATAGTTAATTACAGTAACATTAGAGTTATATCTCCTACTGCATGGTAGGATCAAGTCATAGTTAATTACAGTAACATTAGAGTTATATCTCCTACTGCATGGTAGGATCAAGTCATAGTTAATTACAGTAACATTAGAGTTATATCTCCTACTGCATGGTAGGATCTAGTCATAGTTAATTACAGTAACATTAGAGTTATATCTCCTACTGCATGGTAGGATCAAGTCATAGTTAATTACAGTGCTCTGTATGCCCTGTATGCATCTTGCTGGATAAAACACAGAACCATGGAAATATACATATATTACTCATTCAAGTGTTTTTCTTTATTTGCACTTTTTTATACATTGTAGAATAAAAGTGAAGACATCAAAACTATGACATAATACATATGGAATCACATATATCAAAATATATTTAATATTTGAGATTCTTCAAATAGCCACCCGTTGCCTTGATGACAGCTTTGCACACTCATTACATTTTCTCAACCAGCTTGATGAGGACCGCCACAGGAATGGAAGACCCAGAAATACCTCTGCTGCAGAGGATACGTTCATTAGAGTTACCAGCCCAAAAAAATGCTTCACAGAGTTCAAGTAACAGACACATCTCAACATCAACTGTTCAGAGGAGACTGTGTGAATCAGGCCTTCATGGTCGAATTGCTGTAAAGAAACCACTACTAAAGGACACCAACAAGAAGAAGAGACTTTCTTGGGTCAAGAAACACGAGCAATGGACATTAGACCGGTGGAAATCTGTCCTTTGGTCTGATGAGTCCAAATTAGAGATTTTTGGTTCCAACCTCAAACAAATTCAGATGGTTTGGGATGAGTCGGACCGCAGTGAAGGAAAAGCAGCCAACAAGTGCTCAGCATATGTGGGAACTCCTTCAAGACTGATTGAAAAGCATTCCAGGTGAAGCTGGTTGAGAGAATGCTAAGAGTGTGCAAAGCTGTCATCAAGGCAAAGGGTGGCTATTTGAAGAATCTCAAATATTAAATATATTTTGATTTGTTTAACACTTTTTGTGGTTACTACATGATTCCACATGTGTTATGTCATAGTTTTGATGTCTTCACTTTTATTCTACAATGTAAAAAATAGTGTAAATAAAGAAAAACCCTTGACTGAGTAATATTCCAAACTTTTGGCCCCCAGTGTAGGTCGCTGACATCAAAGACTAGCGCTGGCATTTCTCACTGCACACACCATGCAAAGGCTTCAAGAATGTAACGATACCACTAGAAATGCTTCCTATCCACTTAAACATACTCTCTCTGTTTCTCTCTCTCACCTTCCTTCTCCCTCCCTCACCCACCCTCTCTCTCTCTCTCTCTCTCTCTCTCTCTCACAAACATACTCTCTTTCACTCACTCACTCCCTTTCTCTTTCACAAACATACTCTCTTTCACTCCCTAACTCTCACTCCCTCTCTCTTTCACAAACCTACTCACCCGCTGTATATATATATACAGTGCTGCTTGAATGTTTGTGAAACCTTTAGAATTTTCTATATTTCTCCATAAATACGACCTAAAACAATCTTTATCCTAAAACGCAATTAAACAAATGAGACAAAAATATTATTCTTGATAATTTATTTATTGAGGAAAATGATATAATATTATATATCTGTTAGTGGCAAAAGTATGTGAACCTTTGCTTTGAGTATCTGGTGTGACCCCTTTATGCAGCAATATCTGCAACTAAACGTTTCCGGTAACTGTTGATCAGTCCTGCACATCGGCTTGGAGGAACTTTGGCCCTTTCCTCCGTACAGAACAGCTTCAACTCTGGGATGTTGGTGGCTTTCCTCACATGAACTGCTCGCTTCAGGTCCTTCCACAACATTTAGATCGGATTAAGGTCAGGACTTTGCCTTTGTCATTCCAAAACATTAACTTAATTCTTCTTTAACCATTCTTTGGTAGAACAACTTGTGTGCTTAGGGTTGTTGTCTTGCTGCATGACCCACGTTCTCTTGAGATTCAGTTCACAGACAGATGTCCTGACATTTTCCTTTAGAATTCGCTGGTATAATTCAGAAGTCATTGTTCCATCAATGATGGCAAGCCGTCCTGGCCCAGATGCAGCAAAACAGACCCAAACCATGATACTACCAGCACTATGTTTCACAGATGGAATAAGGTTCTTATGCTGGAATGCAGTGTTTTCCTTTCGCCAAACATTAAGCTTCTCATTTAAACCAAAAAGTTCTATTTTGGTCTCATCTGTCCACAAAGCATTTTTCCAATGGCCTTCTGGCTTGTCCAGGTGATCTTGAGCAAACTGCAGACGGGCAGCAATGTTCTTTTTGGAGCCCTGCCACGGGCAGCAATGTTTCAACCCTGCCATGCACACCATTGTTGTTCAGTGTTCTCCTGATGGTAGACTCATGAACATTGACATTAGCCAATGTGAGAGTTACCCTGGGTTCCTTTGTGACCTTGCGCACTATTACACATCTTGCTCTGGGAGTGATCTTTGTTGGTCGACCACTCCTGGGGAGGGTAACAATGGTCTTCACCTTCCTCCATTCTTACACAATCTGTCTGACTGTGGATTGGTGGAGTCCAAACTCTTTAGAGATGGTTTTGTAACCTTTTCCAGCCTGATGAACATCAACAACTCGTTTTCTGAGGTCCTCAGAAATCTCCTTTGTTCGTGCCATGGTACACTTCCACAAACATGTGTTATAAAGATCAGACTGAGCGATCCCTGTTGTTTAAATAAAACAGGGTTCCCACTCACACCTGCTTGTCATCCCATTGATTGAAAACACCTGACTCTAATGTCACCTTCAAATGAACTGCTTATCCTAGAGGTTCACATACTTTTGCCACTAACAGATATGTAATATTGGATAATTTTCCTCAATAAATAAATGACCAAGTATAATATTTTTGTCTCATCTCTTTAATTTGATTATCTTTATCTACTGGTTTAGGTCATATTTATGCAGAAATATAGAAAATGATACATTTTTCACGAACTTTCAAGCACCACAGTATATATATATATTATTTTATTTGATTTAACCTTTATTTAACTAGGCAAGTCAGTTAAGAGCAAATTATTATTTACAATGATGGCCTACACCGGCCAAACCCGGACGACACTGGGACAATTGTGAGCTGCCCTATGGGACTCATTTGTTTACTAATACTATCTCTCCATCATCTCTCCCTCTTCATTTGTTTACTAATACTATCTCTCCCTCTTCATTTGTTTAGTTATACTATCTCTCCATCATCTCTCCATCTTCATTTGTTTACTAATACTATCTCTCCCTCTTCATTTGTTTACTAACACTATCTCTCCCTCTTCAGTCACAGGCATTCTCATTCTGTTTCCTTGATAGGAGTTATTGTTTCTGTTCAATGTAATATTTTATTGAACATTAATCCCACCTTTTCCCAGGATTTCCCCCAAGATTTCTGTAGATACTCTTTTCCATGGCATCCATGTTTTTTTAAACGTGTAAGGGCATAGGAACACAATGGTGAAACACTGAGTTAACTTACACGCCCTAGAGGCAACCTCTCCCCTCTCTCCCCTAACCACTGCCCGTCACTTCCCACCTCTGCCTCCACAAGTCAATTCAATTAAATCCCTAACCCCTAACCCCACACCCACACCCTACCATGCTAATCTCAAGTCATTGATTGCGCTTGGCCAGCGTGACTCCCGACAGATAAGCCAGGCCTCACATCCTCCTGCCGCCTACTGATTTCATCCTGTAACGGTGGCAGGATTGGCTAGTTGGTGTTCCACCACACAAAGACGCCGATTGTCAGATTAAATGGTTAACTGGATTGAGAGAAGTTGTGAAAGGCGGTCTTTGAAATGCAAAGTATGCTTCAACGGAAGGCATAAGCTCCAAGATGTCCATTAATAACTATTCAAGGAAGAAGTTTTATTCTGTAAATATGTCATTCAGAATTCTCTTTAAAGTCAAGCAATGACAGAAGGCTTAGCAGAAGTTCTACCCATGCCTGTACAACATCATATTGCCTTTTATACATTAAAGGAGAAAATGTTTTAAACCCAATGCAATGAAAAATAACCAAATGACCATGAGGAGGTACAGAATGAAATGACTGGGCTGTTGCATTCACATTCAGCGGTTTAAGGAAATGTAGAAAACAAATCATGAATTGAATTGAACACAAAGGACAATCAAACAATCCCCTCTGCAATGTTTCACTTTAATTAACATTAGACAGGAAAAACACAGAATGTCAGGGAGACAGAGGGGAGATGTCTTTGAATGGTGAGAACATTTCCACGTTTCTATTCTAACGGTTGGTTGGTTGGTTGGTTGGTTGGTTGGTTGGTTGGTTGGTTGGTTGGTTGGTTGGTTGGAAGTGCACATCTGTTAACTCTGGTGACTAATAGATACAAATGGTTTAAGGTTTTACATTGTCTCAATTGT